>VXBZ01008512.1:249-15424 GCA_013399135.1 Heliornis fulica
TGCAGACACAAAGCCGGCCCAAGAGCCTGGGAGGTCCGGCTGGGACCCCAGCGTCCATTAGGGAGCTATTGATATATTTAGAGGAGCTTGTAACGCTGAGGCTTTTCAGGCTGACCCTCTGCCTCCCATTCAGGCAGCAGACAATGATGAATGAGCCCCGGAGAATAGAGGCAGCCCAGCTGAGGCTGACGCTCCTGTTCTTCTTGAAAAGGTAGAAAAAGGATCCTGAAGGAGCAAGGAATAATTAAAAAATAAATGAACTGGCTTGGGCAGTGATGACAGAAGCCCTGCCTGATTTGCAAGGGCTGGGCATGCTTCACAGACCCTCGCTGCCCTTTCTATTGAAGGGAGAAGATCCTTGGGATAAAACTCGGCTGCAGCAGAGAAAATGCGAGGAGCATTAAAAATGTAAAGCTAGAGAATTCTCTTTAGTCAACTGCATAACCCCGGGCCGTGTTTGTCACTGTCACAGTGATGAATTGGGAGCTGTCTGAAATCAGCATGCTCACTTTAATAATGTCATTTTCCCTGAGCCCTAAAAAATGTCTTTCTGAACCAGCTGGACAGAGTCTATTCCTTAGCCCAGCAATTACCCATTTCCCTGGGCTTGCTCTGGGCAGCCGAAAATGGGGTGGTTTCAGCAGGGGAGATCCTGGGTAGGCAGAAGGGCAGGCAGGGATGCAGACAGGGCTCACACCTCCTCGCTGCTGGGGCTGCCGGGTGACATGGGTGGCTGTTGGACCTGGGACAGGATACTGAGGTGTCAGGGGATCCTGTTTCTGTTGGGTTTGGGGTTTTTTTTTTTCTATTTCTGAGAAATGCTGTTGAATTAACTTTTAGGTACTTGGTTGGAAAAAAACAACATGAAGTTTTGCATTTTAATCCCTGGATTTCAAAGCTGCCTTTTGCCTCTAGCGTGCTGGGTTGGTTGTTCTTTTTTTTTCCTGGGAAATGGGATCATTTGCAATGGAAATTGGCCTCATATATTTGCAGGGAACCAAATATAATTGAATAATTTCCACTGAAAGGTAGAAAAGTTCCCAGAAATTTCATTTCATTTGCCTTTCATGATTGCTAGTCCCTCCACCTCTACAGCCAAGATTTTCGGTAGTGACTGATGATTTGGCGATCGCCAGCCTGGGTTTCTAAAATCCTCTGAAGAGTCTCCAAAGAAGCACCTGGGACTCTGCTCACAGGACTTGCAGAGGCTCCTCTGAAGCACAGCAACCTTGTGTGATGCAGACACTCCCTGCACAGAGACATCCTTGCCTGGGACTTCTGGTCCTTTCGCTCAGAGGGGGTGCGACCCCTTTCCCACATCCCCTGTCCCCCTCCTCCTCACAGCCACAGGATCCATCATCCATCCAGTTTAGCTATTTTCAGCCAAGCTTCCAAAATAATTATTTCCAAGGGTCTCTTCCCTCCCACACAGCCCTCCAAAAAAACATTTGGGCATCTCGCTGCTTGCAACCAGACCTAAGATAAAAACAACTTCAAAGCAATCTCTATAATGAGCAGCAGCGTGGTAGAAACCCAACAACAGAGGAGACAAACCCAGGAAAAAACTGACCTGAAAAGAAGCACCATCCCTTTAAGGAGAGATAATGAACGGAGGAGCTGTTGCTTGGCATGTTTGCAGAGAATCACTAATTAAAACATCGCTTCTGTAAAGTATGCTGATCCCATTGATTCGTCCCCCCACACAGTTAATTTGCTGCTAGGAAAGGCAAAGTCGCAAGGGTCCTCATTATAAAAATTTCACTGGCTGCAGCTAATGGTTGTAATTAATAGGTGCAATAAATTTCAAATGGGCAGCCAGGGTGTTCATTAGCCATGGGCTGACTCAGCAGCAGTGGCCTCACCAGTTACTAAATAACCCATTTCCAAGCAGACGGGAGGAGGAAGGTGCTTCGTGGCACCACCGGCACATCCGTAATCCCCTGCCGAGAGCAGAGCTGAATCAATAATTCCCAGCAAGTCCCAGATTTGTCTCTTTTTTTTTCTATTTGTCCTGTTGGTGAATTGTCTGTGCAAACCTCCTCCAGCTCTCAGCCAGATAACTGGGAGCAGGTTTTCTCCAAGTGACCTGGATTTGTTGTGGGATCAGCACTCAAGGAATTGAACCCTCTGATGCAAAAGATGGGTAGATACCCCATGGTAATATCCCATAGCCAAGCATGGATCAAACCCCAAGCATAAACCTTCATGCCAAGCACAGCCCCTGTTGGAGACATGGGCTCTGGTGTGAGTTTTAACACCCTGATCCTTCTCTGGGAATCCTGCACAAGGGCTGAGCTTTAAAATCTCCCTGGGCTCCTGCTGAGCACCCTCCATCCGAGGTCCCAGTGCTGCAGGCCCATGTGTACACCGACACTCTCAGGGCTGGGTGATGCCAGTGAGGCACTGGGCATCCTGCTGTGTCCCATTAGGGCTGGGACACAGCCCCCCAAGCTTTTCCCTTCATTATCATCCAGCTGTAATTAAAATAGTAATAATTGGCAATCCCTGCCCAGGTTGTCACCTGGGACCAGCAACCAGGGGGTTGAGCAACCCAACAAGAAGCCAGTGATGCTTCTGCTGCTCTTCCAGCACACCATCAACACTGCATGGATGCAGACCCCGGGCCAGCCCTGCAAAGCAACCCCCACTAGCCCCTGTGGTATCTGGGAGCTGGTGCCCTGCCCACAAGTCGGGTGTTCCTTGCAGCTTGAAGCCAAAATTGCTGCTGATGCCACAAGGGACGTCCAGGGGGTGATATGGCAGCGGGGACTCGGTGTCAGGGCACGCAGCTCTGGTTTTCCCTCCCTGCAGAGCATTCCCCACCAGCAGCTTTGGGATGTGGGAGCTCCACACCTGGCATTCCAAACGATGGATGCTTCACTCCTAAACAGCTGTTATTATCTGTCATGGTCCTGCCCTGCACATCCCCTCCTGGGAGCACAGAAAGGACTGGAAAGGGTTGGTGCTCAACATCTTTCCTTTGCTGGGCGCTCCTGGAGATGGAGCTGCCCAGGAGCATCACACAGCGGCTCTTCTTTGAGCTGGACCAGGGCTGGGATTTGAAACATAGGCAAATGTCTAAACTTCTTTAAGACACTTTGGAAACACCAGCCTGACCTACTGTTTTATTTAATGCTGTGAATGTTTTATTAGCACGGCAGCTGAGGGCTTTTGCTTTGCCTGGCCCTGGATGTGGGCAGTAATTGCAGCTGCCCGGGGCCGTAGGCAGAGGCTGTGCTAATTGAAAGGTGAGCGGAGCTGCTGCTGGGAGGTGGATGCCAGACAAGTTGAGAGCTCACCTGGTGCTGGCAGCATCTCTTCTCCACCATGGACCTTTTCCAGGGGTCTCTGCCAGTGCCTTCTGCACGGCAGGGCTTTCATAGAAACACATCCCATGCGCAGCTCCCCCCGTGCCTCCCGCACGCCCCGGTTGGGTGTTCCCTTGAGGACCAAACAGACTGAAAACTACAAGTCAAACCTCGCTGCTGAAACCCTTGTGCATTTCCAGGGAGCACTGGAGCTGGACAAAGAAGAAAGAGATTGGGCAGAAAGCCACCAGCCCTGGCTCCTGACCCCCAGACACCCTGCCCAACAGACCCACTCGCTTCCCTCCCGTCCCAGCGGTTCTTCCACCCAGCGCAGCAGAAACACAGCGGCTCATGCTCCCTCCATTTCTCTCCTGCTTAATGCCTGCCTTGCTAAAAGAAAAATCAATAGCATAAAGGGTAGTGAGAGCAAGTCTCAGGGGTGGAGTATCTCGCCAGCATAGTGCAGACAGGCTGCCAATAATCCTGCTCTGAGCTGCTTTGCCCAACAGCCACCAAAATATTAATGGGGGCTGCTGCCGCTCCAGCGTGGGGGGTTGCATCCCTCAGCGGGCTCTCAATGAGAGGCAGTTGCCACTTGGGGCTGGAGTCGATATCCCTGCACCAGCATCCCTGCCCCACTATAGCTCCTTCCCCCCCAAGTGCTCGTGGTGGTGGAGGGGGCTTTGCCAGGGGGCTGTGCCCCCTTCCTGGACACCCACAGCAGCGCAGCACCCACTAACACAGAGAGGGTTTTGCTCGTTACTTCCTCACCATAAACATTTTGGGTTGCTCCAAGGCAAATGGCAAAAAAAGGGTTAAGATGCCCCACTCTCCCCATCTTGGTGGCTTGTGGCACCCTCACACCCTGGTCCCCATCCCTGGCCTCGCTCTGGGGTGGGAGCGGTGGGGCCAAGCCATGCGTGTCCATGCTGCAGGGACCAGCCCCGCTCGGCGTGAATGGCTCGGGGCGGCCATTGTCATGGGTGAATTTTCTGAATGAGCAAATCCTCATTAAAAAATAATTAAAACAGCCTGGTGAGATTGGCTTAATTCCTTTCATTTTGACTGATGGTGTTTAGTTTTGATGATTTATGTGCCAAAGTCTTGCCAGCTCTCATGCTTTCATTGTCGGAACTCATGGGATTTCATGATTTTCTTCCTTCCACACCTCCTTGAGTCATGGGATTACAGCAGAATCTCAGCTTTCCTTTTTTTTTTTTCAATGACTATTATTTTTAAAGATGCATTCCAGGCTGGTGAAATAAAGCCTGACACCTAATGACTCAAAGCTCAGGAAGTGAGAAAGGAAAAAAAAAATATTGAGAAATTGCTCGCTTCCTGCTTGGGGAAGGTGGTTTGTAAAGCCTTGATGTTGTTCAGGTGCTGATGGAGTCAAAGGGGGTTCTGCAGTGCTGGGGTCCAAGCTGGTAGGATCTGCAGTGCTGGGGACTGTGGTGCTGGGGTCTCTGGTGATGAGGGCTGCGGTGATGGGGGCTGCAGCAGTGGGGTCTGCAGCAGCACCCTCATCCCCCAGCTCATCCAGCCCATCTCTGCCAGGCTGCCCCGTGCCCACAGACATTCCCTTTGCACAATTGAAAAAGTGCTAATTTTCTGAGCCCTGAGGTATAATTAAACCTGTCCTTCTCACATGCTCCCAGCCATCACCTTTCCTCCAACATCCTCGAGGCACCGACCTGCCCATGACCCTGCGGGGACAGATCCTGCCTGGCATGAACCGGGTGGCTCCAGGCTCTGCACAACCCACAGGGTCCTCAGCATCCCTGGAAGGGGCACGGTGTGGTGGGGCAAACAGGGCTGGGGGTGCTTGAGCTTTTCTCCCCTCCCTGCGAGCCCCCTGCTCAGGAGAAAGGGCTCCTGCCATCACCTGGCAAACGTTTCAGTGCGGGGTGAGGGGGGTGAGGGCAGCGGCCACAGCCCTTGGAAATGCCCTTGGTCTCCGCCTGACGCTTTTGTTCTGCGGGGCTGCAGGTGGGGATGCTTTGAACCGTGTGACAAAAGCCGGCTGCCAAAGAAAAGCCGCTCCCGCCGCCCTCGCAGCCCCCTTCGCCGGCACCCGGCGCCGCCGAGCGCCCTTTCAGCTCTGAATGGGGACGACGGCGCCTGAAAGGCCGTGCCCCCCCACCATCCCCTTCCCCCTTTGTCTCTCCCTCTTGCCCCATCCGTCTTGCTAAACCTCCGAGGCCCTGCAAGGCTTCAATGCCCCCTTTCACCTATTATTTGTTACCAAATAAATATGGGCGATTAAGAAGGGATCAGGAGTCCGGGCGGTTTGCAGAGGTGCCTGGAAGGTGGAGTCCCTCCTCTGTGTAGCCCATGGCTTTTCGCCCTACATGAGTTCAGAAAAGCAATCACATAGGAATAAAAAGCCATAGACCACAGCAGAGGGCTTACCCAGGATAGTCTTTGGGGTTGGGGGGGGGAGAAGGAGAAAGGAAAAGTAGGGGAAAAAAACCCCAAGTAACCGCTCCGAGTTGTGCTCCCTCCCTCTGCCCAGCTGGGAGCGTGACCCACAGCCCCCAATGTGAGGGCTGCATCCCCCCCCAGTTCAGCCCTACCTCCCACCCAAAGCACCCTTCAGCACCACAGGGTGGGAGAGAGCCAAACCTGCCATGTCTGTCCCCTGAGCAGCGACCTGCCGGCACGGTGGCCTGGCCCCGGGGGAAGCAGACCCAGCGTCCTGCCTGTTCTGCTCCGAGCGCCGTAATGAGCTGTGTGATTGCAGGGACGACGGTCTCTTGCAGCAGAGGTGATGCTTACAAGACAACATGCCATAGCCTGAATCGATGGCAGGATGCCCAAGGAGCAGGCAAGGAAGTGGTTTATTTTCATTCCCTCAGTGTCCTGTCCGGAGCTTCATCTCCTCTCCGGCGGCAAGGTGGTATCCCCATCCCTTCTTGTTCTGCTGCTTTTAAAGAACCCAATAAACCTCATAAACCTCAAGTTACAAACCAGGGAGTTGCTCTGGTTGCAAATGGAGCAGCACAAATTTCCACCTGCCCAAGCATCCCTTTCCTCATTGCTCAGCACCGCCCCCAAGACCCCGCAGGATAAATCCCCTTTGCTTGCCTGCAAAGTGGGGGGGAAGATGCTCACCTCAGGGTATAGCTGTGCCCTCTCCTGTAGCTGTTCTGAAAACCTGACCCTTGGGGCCATTGTGGCACTTGCCCCCAGTCTCAGAGTGTCTGAGAACTGGGAAGACCAAAACCTTGCACTGGTGCTGGCCCCCCTGTCCCTGCAGCAAACCTGGCTGCGGAGGCATCGGATGCTCAGCGGTGAGAGGTGCATCTAACAGACCCGCCTTTGTTGGCTGAGACAAAGGGCTAAAGAAAGGTCTGGCTGCAAACCTGCCTCCTGCTCGCTTCCCAGGCTGCCACCTTCCCCTTGCCGCCGCTTCCGAGGAGCCTCTGTCTGCATACCCACAAAAGAGGCATCTCAGGACAAGGCGACGTGTTTCATGGGGAGCAGCTGCTCCAGCAGCTCCTCTGAGAGCCAGACACAGACTTTATTCTTTAGTAAAAGCCTCTGCACGTCCTCACACCTGCGGGAGCTGCTCCGGTGGCACCAAGGCTGCCCAGGTTGTCCCTGGGAAAGCGCTGGCCTCTGCCTTTATTCTCTTCCCCTGCCAGGATGTCGGCTTGTTCAGCAACAGCGAGTGCTAATTGCCGGGAGCTGATGAGGTCAGCTCTGCTATTGAGTCGAGGAAACTCCCTTTCTCGCTGCCCTAGCAAGAATCCTTGGGCAATTCAGAGTTTCTAAAACTATACAGCAACCGGGTTTGGAGCTAGGAAGGGGTTTTGCACCCTGCGGTTCATAATAGCAGTGAACATGACTTTGACCTACAAACCAAACTTCTGAAGCACACAGGTAGCTCTGAAGTGGTATTTTCCCAAGGACTTTCCTCCTTTTAAGTCCCATGTATGAATGGTGAGGAAAAAAGACCATCATGTGCCTCTTCCTGCCCCTTTCTCTCTGCGGGCCGCAGCCACAGGTCGGTGCATCCACAGGCATCCCGAGGCCCTGGGCTCTGCAAGAGCATCGTTGGGCACTTGGGTGCAGGCACTACACCACACAGGTCTTCTGGCTCCCCCCACGTGTGCCTGTAGCACACCAGGACCCCCAGCTCCAGCACCAACCCATCCCTTGGTCCTGGGGGTGCACTAAGGAGACAGCCCCAATTTCACTGCACACCGCAGATTCCAGAGGAGAACCTGTCCAGCCATTACAGCCCTTTGGGTTATGGCTCTGCTTTGACCCCTGAGACCACCCAATGTGGGGCAGCTCCAGTGCCAGGCTGCTCTCCCCCAGCATCGCTGAGCGAGGGCACGTGCCTGTCCGAGAGCCACCAGCCCCACACCCGCACTGCAGGGACCCGAGGACAGCCCGGAGCCGCCGGCCGAGCGCAGCTGACCTCACCTTTGGCAGCACGGCATCCTCTCCACGGGAAGGGCACCGCGCCAGCGGGCACGGACCCTGGCACGGCAGCCACCATGGCATCGCCCGCACCACTCTCTCCTCCCCAGGCACCGCAGGGATGCTCGGGGGGGGGAGCAGATGCTCAGCGCTGCCCGGGGCTGGCTGCCCCACCACCTCCGAGCCCGGTTACCGATGAGGGTGGGTGTCTCATTTCTGAAGCCGGGACCCCCTCCCGTGGCAGTCGCTCCTGTTGCTGTCCCCAGCACCCTGTCCCCACGTCCCCGCCGAACTGTGCTGCACGGTCGCATACTTGAAATGGTTGTGCAGCGAGGGGCCGGGAGCGGAGGGAGGGAGGGAGGGAGCGAGGGGTCAGGTATTTCTCCATCCCCAGCTCCGGAGAGCCGGTAACAAAGGCGCTATTGAGCTGCAGCCTCTCTGGTCTGTGAAGCAGAAACCTCTTGTATCTACTCCACTGCCTTTGATCTAACTCCCCCAGTGGGATGTATATTACTCATGTCCTGCTGCTTGGGTACTGCTGCCAGAGCGGGACGGGGAGGGGGGACGAGCCCCCACTCTTCACCCTGGCTTTGGGAAACATCCCACCGGTACCAGGCACCCAGCACCCACCTCTGCTGCTGTCCTTCCCTATGGCCACCCCCAACCCTGACCCCACCACTCTCCAGGACCTCAAACTTTGGGGGATACGTGCGGGCGCCCCGCGCTCAGCCAAGCATAGAGGTGGGAGGAGCGGGGCTCTGAGCCTCACATTCCTCTTCTGTAATTAAAGCCGGTGCACTGGGTGGAGGGGGAATTTCCCAAAGGGTTTTACTGGCATCTGGACAAGGGTCAGACAATGAGAACATTTGACAAGGTGCCCAAATCCGCTGTATCTTGGATACGCTCAAAGCCTCCCCCGTGCTGTTCGTCCCAGGCACTGGTTTGACAGAGGTGGGGGCCGTTTGGGCAGGTTGGGAGGTGGGGAAGGTGGGGGAAGCTTGGGGACTTGCCCACAACATCCCTGCAGCCTTTACTCCAGCCTGGCTGTCCCAAAAGTGTAAAAGCTTCAGCAGCACCAGCTTGCTCCAAAACCAGGTCCCCGCTGGGATCCCCCCGAAAATCCTGGGTAAAGGCATCAAACACAGCTTAGAGACTCACAGTGCTTAGAGCGATGCTTTAAAAAGTACTTTGCTGCCTTCAGCAAACGACCTGCCCTGCTCCCCTGAGAGCCAGGGGCACTCAGGTCTTAGCCTGGTTTTGTGAGTCCCAAAGGGGACTGGGATGCAGTGACATTCTGGCTGGAAACCATCCCACCTACCCAGAAGAACTTGAGTGCTTCTGGAAATCTTGCTCTCCTGCCTCTCCAGCTGAGTTGCAGAGAAACCTGTGGATGTCAGCTCACACCAGCACCCAGAGTGGCACATGTTGGCATTGCCCTCAGAGCAGGCAGGTCCCTGGGTGCCAGTATGACAGCCCCCAAATTAAGAGGAACCAAAATTACAGCCCAAGAGGAAGCCTTCCAGCAGCCAAGGGCTCTCATAGCTGCTTCGTCTTCCCCCAGGGCTCATCCCCTCTTTCCTCAGGTGTGTGCAGAGGAGTGTCCATCCCTGTGCAAGGTGCAGAGAACTAACACATACCTGACAACTGACATGGAAAGGATGGATGGATGGATGGATGGATGGATGGATGGATGGATGGATGGATGGATACTCCAGAGACCAGCCAGGCTGTCTACACCTAAAGGATTTTGTTTTTTGCAGATATCCAAACTAGTTGCAGCTCAAGAAAGTACAATCAGCCTTTCCTGCAGGGGATCATCTGCAGCTCTCCCCACCCCAGTCACTCTCTGCCCAGCTACACACTGGCTCATGCCCCAGGGCATGAGGGACCCAACTCTTGTTGTTTTCAAACATTAACTGCTAGAACTTGGGGAGCAGTTGAACTCAGAGTTGGGCAACGATCCATTTTCAAGCTGTCTTGACAAGTGGCTCCAGCATGGCAAGATTAGATCTACTAATCACATTTATAAGGCGCCCAGGATCATGAATTTGGTATTCAGAGAATATTTGTCATTGTAACAATGTCACTTCCCAGCCTTCAGGGTGCATTACCTTGTCCTCTGAGTCACTATGGTTGGACTTTGTGGCTTTACAGAGAAACATCTGTGTGAGGAAGGGGAGGCTGAGGTGCACTTGCTGTGTGGGTGCTCTGAAGAGCCGAAGGTGCTCGCTGCCTGTACGTCCCGTGGGTAGGGTAATACTGGGGTTACTTATGGGTTTTAATCAGCTTTCCCATCTCCTGATTTTGGACTGAGAGCTACTTTAATAAAAGATATATCATCTAAATCTTAATGGAATGTTATATAAATCCCCCAACTCTTACAGGAGATAAAAAGTGGGGGGATGTAAGCCCCAGATTTAGCAGTACATCCTTCATGGTAAGTGCAGGAAAACAACGTGAAGCTGCTTCCCCGTGGCCCCCACCCCTGCAAGCAGGCACCTGAGGATGAGACCACTGTCCCCAACACCCTTATCAAGACACACCAAAGAGATGTACCCAACAAATCCACGTTTGCAGCAACAGCAGCAACCTCAGCCTGCACACAGCAGCTGCTGCTCAGCTCCAAGCGCTGCAGCACCGCGTTAAGGAGAGACCAGACGGAGCCCAGGCTCCCTTCGCAGGGTGCTCTGGCAGCCATGGAAAATCCACAGGCCCAGGAGAAAGCCAAAATAGTCCTAATTTTGCAGGTGCACACACAGTCACACGCTCCTTCCAAACCACAGAATGTGGCATAAAGCTCATCTCGTTTGGTTTAAGGAGAGCAAGTAAAATCCTTTCATTTTCCTGCTACTTTTGCACTTTGCTTTATGGCCGTGAGGATGCTCAGACCACCTCTCTCCCCAGCAGCAGACACTGCTTGTGCAGCCCCTCCCTGACACCCCAGCAGCCCAGGAGATGTGTTTTCCTCTCCCAAAAAGTACCAGTGTTCAAGGGCTTGGTTTTCCCTGTCTCAGGGATGTGTGTAGGAAAATTGGGGCTGGTGGGATGCCAAGGGGGATAGGGCATGCAGAGCTGGGCTCTGGCTATCCCAGCACAGCTCAGCCTGGAGCCAGGCTCCCATAGTCAGGCTTTTCCACAGGTCCCAGAGGAGATCAGAACAGGCAACTTTGAGCCAGGAGGGACATTTTGCAAATCCACTTTGTGCCAGTTGGCTTTGGGTAAAAAACAGCTCTGAGAAGTTGCAGTTGCCCTTCCCTTCCCTTCCCTTCTCCCTATCACAAAAAATACCTATTTTAGGTGACTGGAAACGCAACAAAATGTTTTTCTCTATGTGAAACAAAACATTCCCAGCCCTAGATGATTATATTTCTTGGACTGTTGGGGAAAAATAGTCAGAATAAATTCATTTTGGCTTGTCCCCTCGGTGCTTCTGTGCTCTGCAAACCGACAGACGGGTCCTGTGCAGGGGACCTGCCCCTCAACCACGCAACCCTTGGAGGAGCACGTCTGGCTCAGGACCCCACGACCATCACTTGTGTGTCCTGGGTGACAGCACATAGGGTCTCACCAAACCCCAAACCCCTCCACTTTGCCTCTTCCCAGCCCCACTGCACACACACACACAAAGCTTTCCTGTCTCCCCTGGCTTTTTTATCCAGGCAGAGGAGAGGGAAGGGACGAGATAATGACCCAGATCTGCTCCCACAAACCAGCCATCAATTTGCCACACGGCCCATTAAGAGAGGGCAAAAGCAACTCGAGAATCCAGGTAAGTCACTTGCTAACAAGATCCTCCCGGGCCTTTTAGCACATTCCTGGTCACAGATATTTCAGCTCCTGCAGCAGCCCTGGCTGTAATTAAGTCTGGGCTGCGAGGCAGGAGACGCTGCAGCAGCCGGGAGGGAATTTGTCTGGATTTGCCGGAGGAAGGCATGGGGCTGAGGAGGGATGGTCTCCCCAAGGAGGGGGCTGTAGCCCCAGCATCCCCCATGGTGCAGGAGCTGGTGCCTCGCTGGGAGGAGGGTGAGGTGATCCAGATCCTGGATCTCCAGAGACTTGGACTTGGTAATGGAGGGAGTGGGAAATGGCCAGGCGGGAGGGGACGGTTCAGTGATCGGGAGTGAGGAGAGCAGAGGGAACAAAGGGATGGAGGAATTAGAGTGGGGGAGGTGAGGAAGGAGCCCCGTGGGGGTACAGGGGCACTTTGGAGGTAGAAAGACAAGGCAGTATAACCACCACCTGCACCAGTGTGGCCCCTCTGCCGTGCCACTTCCCTGGGCTCAGACCTGCCCCAGACACAAGCTGGGAAGAAAAGCCATCGACTCGACCCCCACCATCATTAATTGGGGCTGAATCCAGTGACAACAGGCAGTTCAGGGGGAAATGGATCCACTAAGGTACCCTTCCCTCACAGAGCAGACCCCAGCCCCCCCATTTATCTTCATCATCACACCTGCAAGCTCAGACAGCTCTCCTGAAGCCACAGACCAGGCTCCCTCCTGGGACAGAAGCAGAGGCAGCTGCCAGCGCTCAGCTGGAACTCACACCACAGCTCCACACCATGTCCCAAGAGGGTTTAACCCCCCCCATATCCCCTGAGACCCCTTTTTCTCATGGCATGGGGGGGGAGGGCTGACAAGAGAAACTGCAACCACCTTTACAAAAACCCACTCTGCTCCCTCCTCCTGCGTGGTGGCTGCACTGGACCCCCCAGACCCGCCCTGAGCTATGACACGATGGAGGATTCCTGTAGATACACCCATCCAGGCTGTCCTGTGCAACCCTGTCCTGCTGCACACAGGACACTGGTGAGATTCCCACTCAGATTCCCCTCTGGCTGTGCAGGTGAAGCCAGTGGGACAAGGAGAGGTGGCTGGTGATGGCAGGGATGTGGGCAGAGACGTGGGGCTGGACTTGGGCTGACCCTCTCCACGTGCCCACAGTGATGCTCCCCATCACTGGTTAGAGAGGATGAGCCAGAGCTGGGGGGAATTTGATGGAAATGGGATGGGTTGATGGTCTATCCACCTGGGAGCAGCCTGTGCATAAGGCAGAAGGGTGGTTAAGCCTCACACAACTATTCATGCCCTCCCAGGGTTCAGTGAACCCTGTCAAGGCACCAAGAGGTCAAGTTTACTCTGACTTTGGGCTTTGCAGGGTCACTGCTGTGGTCACACCATGGCAGCTTCAGAGGGGAGATCTCCTGAAAGCCAAGCTTGGGCTGACCCAGCTTTTGAGCTGTCCTCTGCTGCCATTGGGAGTTTGGTGTGACAGGCAGTGTGTAAGGGCCACGTAGCCTGTGAGTAGGAAACGTGGGGCTTGAATAAGAGACAGCACATGAGTGAGCACCTGGGAGGTGAACGGTGGCATTCGTGCCTAGGGACAGGTTTGTAGGGCTTGAGTGGGGGGTGTGGGGGCATCATGGAGGCATCTTCTGTGTCAGGTCTGAGATGATGCAGATGTGAGATGTTTGTGTTCCGTCTGCTGCTGCCCTGTTATTCACTGTTAGCAGTGATTTGTCATCTTCTGCTGACAAGTCGCTGGGGACTCGTGAGATAATGTGACACCTATTAGCATGAGGAGAGAGTGGGGTGGAGAAATTGTCTCATTTGCACTTTGGGGACCTTTCTTCCACCACTCAGCCTGCTGAACAGGTGGGGTCCCACCACTATCTCCCAAGAAACAGCCACACCTGGGGGGAAGATGCACCCCATGAGGAGACTCATAAGCACCATGTGACGGTGCCCCAAGCCCGTACCCCAGCCCGTTCCCTCTGCTTAGAGCTGTCCCAGCCCTGGTCCCACCCAGCCTGGCTGCTGAAGATCCACCACCACTCCCTGGGGACACATCTGCCAAAACCAGGAGGGGATATCCCTTGGGTCCCTCCAGACCCCCCCAATCTGCTCCTTGGAGGAGGACTCTGGGGAGAGGGGCTCTGCCACCCTCCTCTTCATCACTGCTGCTGGAGCTTCCAGCAGAGAAGAATTATTCTTCTCCCTAATGGGCTATCACAGTGCTGAGAGATAAGTGCAGCCCAGCACACCCCCAAACTGCTGCACAAGCCTTGGGGACCCGTTTGATCTCCCCAGACACCCGCAAACCCTCAGGACCCACATGGAGAGACTCCCTGTGGTTTCAGCACCCCCACACGTCTGAAACAACGGCAGGAATCAAGTGACACCAAAATCGAGGCAATTCCCAGCTCAAAGTAATTAATTCCCTTTCCTCTCACTGACATCACTGTTCAGGTTCATACATGCACCACTTCCCTTATCTCTCTTCGGGATTACCTCATCGGAGAGAACCCGGAGAGCCTCCCTCTCCGCCGTGCCGAATGCCAGCACTGGTTGTCTGAGCTGCAAGTTTGCAGCCAGAGGAAGGATCCACCAGTACACCTGAAGAAGGATCCACCAGTACACCCAAGGAAGGATCCACCAGTACACCCACTGCACCGACACTCCACGCTGTATCCCGAGAGGGTTCAGAGATGCCCACCGAGGCACTGACAAACCTCCAGCTCTCCGCCCGCCCATCCACACTCAGCAGGCAGGAAAACACTTCTTCACCAGGCAGAGTTTCTCTCTGCCTCCAACCCAGGGCTGGCACATGGATTTCATGCATGTTAAACCATGACAAAGTGTTTGCACACACACACACACATACACACCCCCACACACACACACCGACCCAGCGCCCCGCAAACACACCCCACGCCACACATGTGGCACCTGAGCACACAGAGAACTTACCATGGCTTTACCCAAACTTGTGTTCACTCACAGGACCGCTCAGACAAGGGCACAGCTCACACCACGATCCCACAGCTCAAAAGCTTCTATGTCATTTAGCTGACAAGTACGTTAACGTGTCGCATGCAGTGTGTGCCAACATCAGGAGTGCGTAGACACGTGAGTATATATATATTTATACCCCTTCATAAGCACTCCTATACTGATGAATTCTGTCTACCTGGTGATTATTCTCACCTAAAACAAAGAGAATTTATTCTTTTTTTCCAGCTGCCCTCATATCTGCCGACAAGAACACAACTCCTGCGAGCCAACGCCGCGCGCTAGCGACAACACCGCGCGAGCAGATGTCAAAACCTACAGTCACACACACAGACACCTTTCCAACAGCAAACAGGCATCAGTTGCTTCGGGAAAGAAGCACACAGGCATTGCCTTCGGCAGGAGTTGAAGCCCCCTGCGGGCTGGGGGGCTGCACAGGTAATCCCCACCCCCCGGAGCCGATGGATGCAGGTGCCTGCGGGCGGTTGGTGTGTGCATCAATCCAGATGCCCGCCGTGCATCCCGCGCACCCCCGCTCCTATTCACCGCCCCGCTCTCTCTCTCTCTCACACACACACACATAACTCCTCCAGGCAAGACTTCAAACAAAGAAAGAAAGAGGAAAAATGCCATCTTACTCTTTTT
>VXBZ01008512.1:40494-68567 GCA_013399135.1 Heliornis fulica
CACCCCACCGCCTCTCCCCATCCCCTATCCCACGGCCCCGCCGGCCCGGGGGCTGCCGCTGCCTTCGGGACTGTTGGGGCAGACGGGGAGGGGGTCGCTGAGCTACGGGCTCAGCCAAGCTCCGCGGGAATCCATCCCTGTTCCCTGGAGGNTGCTGACACCCGGGGTCTCTCTGGTGGGTTCCCCTGCTCGGACTGGAGCCCTGCAGCTGGCCAGCACCAAGGCATTGCCCTTACACTGTTTTATTTTGGGGTGGGGGGGTGGCTGTTGTATCAGTTGCATCTCTGCAGCACGCCTGTTGCTCCAACAAGTTCCCAGGGGTGGGGAGAACTTGCCCCCCCAGGATGCCTGATCCCCTCCACGATGGAAAGGAGATCCTCAGACAAGACTGCCCGTGGAGAGCTGGTCTCCCTGCCGAGCCAGAGCCAGCTCCTGTAAAGTCAGGATTTAGTAAACTGGCTCTTCTCTCCATGAAAACAGACTGGAATGAGCCTGCTGGCTGGTGGGCACTGGGGTGGTGTTAGTTCTGGTGTTAGGAAAGTGTCAGGGTCTGCTCTGGGCATGCTGACACCGGGGGGGTTTGTGCTCTGCAGCCACCAGATGGATGGTGTGATGTGTGTCAGCTGGGGGTTGGAGAAGGAGGAGAGCTTTGAGCCAGCAGCAGGCAGAAATGTAGTGCCTCGGGATGAGATTTGTGAAAGGGCAAGTGCCTGAAAGGGCAGGACTCTCTTCCTGCAAGGAAATGGGATTAATTTCCTCCTCAGTGGTAATGGGGCAGCTTGTAGATCTGCAACATGTGCCAACACACAGAGCTGAAATGTGGGAAATGCCAGCAGAGTCTTGTTTTCCAGCCTCATGAGGCATTGACAGGGCGTCTGGGTCTGAGGAGAGAGGTCGGGAAAACCAGTTCCCATGATCCTGAGAAGATGCCCTGGATGCAAACATCAGGTGATTGGTCAGTCTGCATCAGTGGAAACACATCAGGGGTTGGCACACTGACAACTCAAAGTGTGGTGTGTGCAGTCTAGAGCATCCTTTCCTCTCCTGAGAAGATACAAGTGCATCCATGGGACATGCCATGGCCCAGAGGCTGATGCAAGGGTGGAACAGAGGCACGAGTAGGAGGAGAGCACCCACTTAAGCAGCTGCCACCCTGTCCATGAAATTTCTTCTGTGTGTGAGGCATCCAGCTCACAGTCTGATGACTTTTACACTCTCTCTGGCATCCCAGAGGACTTCTGTGTAAGTTTTGGTGCCTGTTCTCCAGGCAGGACTACATTTGATGGGAGGTTTTGCAGATTTCATAGATCTGTTTCCAAGTGCTCAGGCTTATTCGCTAATGCAGGAAAGTATTTGTACCATGTCCAAATGAGGGCAATTAATAGATGAGTAGTGGAACAACCTCCCCAGCAATGACTGGGAGCTCCTCCTCTCTTACCCAGCTTGGAAAATAAAGGAAATTTTATAACTAAAGAACAGGATCTCTGGAGATCTCACCCTGTTCCTGGCCTTGCCACAGATTCTGTCTGACCTTGGACACGTCACCGTATCCCTGTGTTTGAGTTCCCCATCTGTTAACACCTGACCTTGCTTTGTTCCCAGAGGTGTGCTCCCTGAGATCCCTGGAGCACTGGGATACTAGCAGAGATAGGTGTGGAAGCCCTAAAATCCACGTCTTTCACCAAACAAGCCCTCTTTGTGGTCCCCTGAACGGACCCTTCTCTCTGGCAAGCGAGGGACAAAGGCTGAAGTGATGATGTCTCATGTTCAGATGTTACAGGTGATGATGCAGCCAACGTCCCCAGCAGCTTTTTACTGCCTTGCACACTAGCTGCTTTAAACCCATCGCTGCTCCCTCTCCAGGACATTGATTGTCATCGTTGCTGCCTTGTGTGTGGCAGTCAGGGGTACAAGGGTGCAGGAGGAGGCGGTTTCTGCCTTCCATTGCTGGCACTGTAACCAGACACGGTAGATGAAAGCGGCTTCATTTTGCCTGTGGGAAAGTGAAGAGGTGAACTGGCACGCTCAGGGTGCCAAGGGAGCTGTGGTAGCACAGGGAACTGAGTTGTGACCTCTGGATCCATGAGGATCCCTCCAGTCCCTCTGTCCCCTGTGCTGCGTCGTGCCAAGGAAGGGTGAGACACAAACTCACGTATGTACCTTCCTTATGTTGTCTATTAAAACATCCACGTTGCAGTTTCCACTGAGACCATCCCCTTGGTCTGGCCTTCTGAAAAGAAATGAATGTTTGGTCAATCCTTGTAAACCCTGAGACATTCCTCTGGCTTCTGTACAGACCTGAGGTTTGGGCCAGGAGGTCTGAGAATCTCCAGAAAACCTGGGAGACATGTTTGAACTCATGTCTAAATAACTGTAAGAGATTCCAGGAGGGTTTATACTCAGTAAGAGCTTCCCAAATTCTCCTTCCATGCTAAGGGAAATTGAGGCAAGCTTAAAGCAGATTCTCCAGGCAGCAGGACAGGAGGTCTTGGCTTGGGGGCTCAGAAAGCATCCCAACCCAGCTGGAGTGAGATCCACTCTGTGTAATGGGAGGACCAAACCCCTGAAAGGTCAGCTCTGGGTGATGACATGTTCTTGGTTTACATCTTTACAGGTAGAAGAACAACAAAAGGTCTATTTAGAAAAGGCCCTTCAGCTGCTTTCAGCCAACTCTGTCTGTGCAGAGGTTTGACCTGCTGGGTTTGCTTTTCTCTAAATTAAATTGCTGCTCTTGTTTGTAAAGGGAAAACTGATAGCAGAAAGCAACCTGTTGATTAATGTGGATGTGAAAGCCCAGATTACAATCTGGTGAACAATTAACTTTGCAGAGTGATCTGTAATCAGAAGGAGCATCTTTTGCTCTCTCTTTACATTTCTAATCAAGGTTTCTTTTCAGGTAGCATTTTGCCCGCAGCCAATGTTGTTCTGCTGCTTGTTTGCTCAGTCACTCACAATCTCCGCTCGTATCTTTGTCTGCCTGGAAGAGAAGCTGGTGTGAAATTATTTTCAAGCCAGAGAGCAGAGCCAGGAAAGCCTTCAGAGATGGCTGGGGTTCATCTGTACTCCTGCCACCGCTGCAATCTCTCGTCTCTCTTGCCCTTTCTTTGCCTCCCTTCCTTCCGTGGGGCTTTTTGTCCTCTTGCTCCATCTCCAATCACAACTTGAGGTCTATATTCTCCTGTTTTCTGGGTTTCCTCCCCTTTTCAGGGATGGTCTCCAAGCCACCACAGTTCAGGCTGGATTTTTGCAGGCAGGCTGGGCACACTGCTTTCCTGCTGGGAGATGTCCCCACACCTTGGGAACAGCAAGCCTGGCCACTGGGCTGATCTCTGCTCAAAATCCCACCCTTTCTTTTCACACCTGAGCAGCAGCTGAGCTCTCACTCGTGCTCTGACTGCAGAATGCTCCACTGTTTCAGTAGGCAGGACCAGAGGGAATCCAGCTCCTGGAGCAGAAGGATGCTCCAGGCTTTGGGGCACTTGCTTTGCAGAGTTGGATTTGGATACCAGCACCAGTTGGTTTTGTTTGTGGATTCAGATACCTGCACCAGTTGGTTTTGTTTGTGGCTCTTCTCTCCTCTTCTCTTCTCTTCTCTTCTCTTCTCTTCTCTTCTCTTCTCTTCTCTTCTCTTCTCTTCTCTTNGGGGATGAAGGGATATTTGACCTGCTGTTTTCAGGGATGGATATTTGCTCCATCTCCCTGAGCAGATCATGTAGAGGCATTTCAGAGCATTTCAGGCTGTGCACAGCCAGCCTGGGTCTGATGCTGACCCACTGTGATCCTAGTCATGTCTCCTGCTTCCCTTTCATCTCCCTCTGTGGAGTTGGATCAGGGGCATTGTGAAGCAGAGACAATTTCTTCACCGCTGCGTTTTGCACAGCAAGTCCTGAACCTCTGGGGTCAGCAGGCACTACCAGGTGAAAAATAAATAATCTGAATAGCATATTTCTGATACTGAGCTGTCAGAGCCCCATACCACCATTGCAGCCAGCGTTGCAGGGACAGATGGTACCATCAGAGCTGGGACCACTTGTGATGCAAACGGGACGGAGCCGGGCTGTGTTTATCACCCTTTGGTTAGTGCATGGGGAGGGGAAAGCTTGCAGCTCCTGCCTGCACCTGGAAGACACTCCATTGCCAATTAACCACACATGCAGTCCAGTTATTCTCTTTTTAATTGTGTTAATTATGCCTGAACAATTCAGCCTCTCAACACCCTTAAGTGTTTATCTGTGTTTATCCGGTGGGCAACTGGGGCGAGGACCACGCTCCTCATGTGAGCAGGGTCCCATCACTGGCAGCCCTGGATCCCAAACCTGAGGTCTTGTCCTGTGTCCAACGTGTGCTGTTGTGAGCTGGTCTGAGCAATGAGCCCATCTCTTGCTGTGGCCTGGGGTGACAGGAGTTTTATTTGCCTTTTGGGCACCTTTCTGTTTTGCTCATGACCTGTTGTGCATTAGTGTTTTTATTAACAAAGATTTCTCCATGAACAACCCCCTCTCCCTCTCTTCCCCAGTCTCTGAAATGCTCAGCTGTTTTCTTTGAAACAACCCAGATTTCCTCAGCCTGGAGCTTTGAGGGCAGGCAGGGGGGGCAGGGCTGGATTTGACCTGTTTCATGGAGCACTCCTGTTGTTTTGATGACTTTTAATTGAATTGCTAAATTAAACCCTGCAATCTGAACCAAACACTGAACCAATCAAAATGTGCCTTTTTTGGGGGGAAGCAGAAACATTCCAATCATTCTGTTTATTCTGTTTATTCTGTTTTGATTTAAATAGTTTAATTTTACTCCATAAGTGTTAATTACTTGGTAAGCAATAATATGCTGGTCACTCAGGGGTTATGATTCACAGTCCCAGTTCAGTGTGGTTGCAAACACACACACACACACCCCCTCTCCATCACTTCTCCCTCACACCCACTGCTCCCCAGCACTGCCCACTCTTGAAGCCACATCTTTTTTTAGTTGCTAAATCTGACAAGGTTTATGAACAGGAGCCTTAACTCTGTGCCTATGCACATGCATATAAATTCATGGCTTGCTTGGGGTTTTTTTTTCTGTATTCCAGGATGGAGCATCACCTGGAGCTTGGTTTTATGGTTTCTAGCAGGACTTGAGTTATTTGGTGGAAAGTCTCTTAGGCTGGCAGCTTATGCCCTGAGCTTGGGCTGGAGGGAATGCTGCTGATCTACAGGTACTTAGAGATGCAGCCAGGGACCTCCAGGGATCTTCAGTAGCACTTTGGGGTTTGGGTTTGGTTTTTTTTTTTACTTTTAAAATCTGGTTTGAAGGTTGAAGTGATCTCTTTTCACCCAGAAAATGCAGCCTCCTATTCTGCCCACATCAGTGGGTCAAATTCCACTTGCTGCCTTACTTCACCAGATGCTCAAGTGGTGTAAAGCAGCAATGCCTTGCTGAAGTCATTAGACCCACAGCAGCATGACTCACAGCAGTTTGTCACCAGCCAGGGCTGTGAGTGTCACAGTTCTGGGCCCCTGAGTTCCAGAAGGACATAGAACTCCTTGAGAGAGCCCAGCACAGGGCCACCAAGGTGATGGAGGGAGTGGAACATCTTCCTGCTGAGGACAGGCTGAGGGAGCTGGGGCTCTTCAGCTTGGAGAAGAGGAGACTGAGGGGTGACCTCATTAATGTTTATAAATATGTAAAGGGTGAGTGTCAGGAGGATGGAGCCAGGCTCTTCTCAGTGATGGACAGTGACAGGACAAGGGGCAACAGGTCCAAGCTGGAGCAGAGGAGGTTCCATGGGAGTGTCAGGAGAAACTATTTCCCTGTGAGGGTGACAGAGCCCTGGGCCAGGCTGTCCAGAGAGGTTGTGGAGTCTCCTTCTCTGGAGACATTCCAGACCAGTCTGGACACATTCCTGTGTGATCTACTCTAGATGATCCTGCTCTGGCATGGGGGTTGGACTGGATGATCTTTTGAGGTCCCTTCCAACCCCTGACAGTCTGTGATTCTGTGAAATCCTCCCTTGTTTTGTAGTAGAATCTCTTCTGTAACGTGTGCTTGTGTCATCTCTGCTGTCACCAGATAACACAGAGGACCAGGAGCTGCCAGACTTCTCCAGTATCAGCATCACCAGGCACCTGGCACAGGGTGTGCTTCAGAAATTCTGGATCCAGCCCTGGTGTGGGAGATCTGACCAGCAGTGACCGGCGGACACCGGGGCACAGGAGCCGGTGCTGCAGCAGTGGTTGGAGGTAGGATCCAGGGTCAGATCTGGACAATATTCCCAGCTGTGCCATTGATTTGCTGTTTGACCTTGGGTGATGCCCACCCTGTCTCTTCACTTCTGTGTTTCCTGGCTCGGGGTGAGGGGGGATAACAGCCAAATTCACGGCTGAGGTACAGTGTGTCTCACTGACATGCTTGGCTATCCTTGAGCAAACAGTGCTCACAGGAGGGCGAGGAACCCTGCAGGCAAAATAACCCTCCTTGGCATCGCTTCTCCCAGTTGGGGCAGGGATGGAAGTGTGAGGAGGAGCAGTAAGGAAGATCTACATTCAGCCTGAAGTGTGTGTTGCTCCTTCTGCTCCAGATATTCCCGAGGGTTGGCCAGCGTGTAATTATTAACTCGTTACTGCACAGTAATCACCGTGCCACAGGACTGAGGAAGTCCAGGCAGCCCTGAGTGAGCTGTACCTCACAAATCCCTGCCTTTCCTTAGCTGTCCTTTGTATTTTGCCCATCATGGTGGTGCCTGACTTACATCAAGCTCTCAGAAGAGACGTGATGAGTCAGCGGGATACCTCCGGGTGCTGTTTGCTTTCCATGTTTGCACTGAGGGGACTGAAGGCCGGGGTTAGTCCTGAGCAGGGAACAGCTGCTCCTGGGCTGTGCTGCGAGGAGAACCTCTTTGCAGGTCTGCCAGTGTTCCCTCTCCTGCTTGGAGGAGACCACAGCCCGGGGGGAGCCTTTGCAGCCAGACCACAGCCCGGGTGGCAGCCCTCACCATCTGCCTCTACAATAGAGGCATTGATGTGGGGTCTTTCCCGAGCGTGGAGCTGGCCAGAGGAGATGAATATCGACCCCGGAGACTGAAAGCCTCTGTTTATCCCAGGAGCAGGTCCAGCATGGGCTGGGAGCTGCTCTGCTGGTGGTGCAACAGGGATGTCCTGCGCAGGATGCGATGGGGCTGGTCCCCACGGGTGGCTGTGCTGGGCAGAGCTGTCCCTGGGGGACCCTGGGACCTGGGGGAGAGCACAGAGCCTGTGTCACCCCTTGCAGAGCCCGTGTCACCCACTGCAGCAGCTCCAGATAGAGCAGGGGCAGCACCTTAGTCCATCAGCTGGCAAAGACCTGGTGTATTTTCTTTCTCGAGGAAAAGCTGGAGTCTGAACTGCTGCCTGGCATGGAGAAAACATCTGCAGGGCCAAGTCTCACTGTAGGCTTGTGTGGTCGAGGCAGGAAAACTCTATAAGGGATGTCATAGAGCCAAGGGGTTTGTTTTATGTTTCAGGGCAGAGAACTTCTCCAAGGCGGGTGTGAGGTGAGGGAGGATGGGCTGTCAGTGCAGTCACACATCATTGTCCACATCAAGACCTGCCACTGTGCTGGCAGCCAAAGGGAGATGGGATGCAGGGACCTGAAGCTGCAGGAGATGGAGTTTGAGGTCACTGGTCCTTGGGCAGACTGGGTGCTTTGGAGCCATTTCAGCTCTTTGGAGGGGTCTGGAAAAGGCTCTGAATGCTGTGGAGGCACCTGGGCAGCCTCCCTAGGACCTGGGGTTTGGGCAGGAATTTACAAACACCATTTGCAATGTAAATTGGTGTGTGAGGGACAGAGAGGCTACACTACCTGCCTGGGAGTCTGAGGGGGAGGCAGAACTAGCAGCTTTAATGCTCTTTTTAGTCATACCCAGGATTTTCTTTGCTCCTCATCCAAAAGAGAATTAAAAATCCAGAGTCCCTCTGTCCCCACAAACCGCTCTTCCCATAACAGCCCAGCACACACCTCCCAGTACCATCCTGACACCCCTCCTCCACCAGTTCAGCAGTAACTCCCAAAGCAGAGCTGCCCATTGAATCCCTCTCCAGCGCTGCTTGCAGCTCTGCAGCGATGCAAATGGGTATTTCCTCTGGGCTGGGGGGCGCAGAGAAGATCCAGTCGAGTCATTTTCACTCCCAGAAAACGTGACACAGTATCTGAGGGAGAAAGCATGTTTTTATAAATTACCATTAGCAGCATGTGTTCTATTTAAGCACTTAATCCCATCCAATCCCTTCTTATTAATGATTAATTGTGCAACTAATCGCACCATGATAGCGGCGTTGCCGGTGCAGTTAGTTGCAGCAAGCACAAGCAACCCCACGAGTATTAAACCAGATAAGAACTTGGATGTGATGATGAGAGGGGGCACCTCAGCTGGGCAGATGCTCCACTGGGCCAAATCTCTCGTCTCTTTGGGTCTCAGGATTGTAATCCTTCCTTATCTCCATTGTTTCCTATGAATCATGCATCTTACCAGCTTGGAGGGGAGTAGAACTTTGGACAGCCCTGCTTGATGTAGTTGCTTTTCATCTCACTTGCAAAGCTTGGAGAATCCTTGACTCTCGTGGCCTGTTTCTGAAAACCCCATGGAAATATGTCCATGTTTTGACTGGGGTGGGGTGGTTGGGAAGCTATAATGGAAGTTATTTCCAGAAGTACTTCTGATATCTTAGAAATGATGGACAGCAGACCACGGGCCAACGCATGGTGCAGCCCGGCACCTGTCTCTCCCTAAATGCCCAAGGACTGGTGTGCCCAACCATGTGTTTTCCTGCAAGAGCTCACTCACCCTCACTCCCTTTGACTCTATCTCGTGCTGGCCTCTCTTATCTCCCTGGTGTCCAAGGCTTGTGCACAAACCCATCCAGTTTGTCAAGGACACCAGAGCTGCAGGCAGCTGTGTGGGGAACTGAACCAGCACGCAGCTACAGCACAGGGTGGAGGTGTGGAGAGTTAGGAGTGAAAACTGGAAAAATGAGCTTAAACCCCCCTCAAAATAAGAGAACAAATTCTTTCCTTTAAACCCCACCAGATTTACCTGCTTTGTCTGCCATTCCCATGCCTGACATTGCAGCTTTGAGGCCAGTGCCTGGCAAGCTGGGGCTTGGCTTGGTGAAACAGATGTTATTTACAGTTTAACAAGGAACAAGGTTTATCTAAACAGTGTGCTCCTGCCGAGTTCCCAGATAGGCATGAAACCTTGCCCTCCACAGGGAAGTGAGCTGAGGTTTGCAGGCACTCAGGCATGTTTAATCTGTTTATACACGTTTCAGACGGGGTCTGTTTGGCATCCAGATGTGTCTGTGTTTGGTTTAACGTGAGGATACCGTAGTCGTGGTGGTGCTTAGTCGGGGTGGGGTTGGGATGGTAGGGAGGTGGTGTCTCCAGGATGGTTGAGGATGCCCTGCAAACGTGGGGTGCTCCTCCAGGGTCAGAGGTTTCTTGGAAGGCAGCATCTTCACAGGTTTGTTTGGAGATTGCACCATCGCCAGGCTGGGCTCTTGGGCAATCCCACAGCTTCCCTGTAGCACACCTGGGAAATGCACCCTGCTGGTGCAAAATTCCACGATGAAGAGCCTCAGGAGCAGAGGAGGAAACACAGATGTAGCAGGACAATTATATGCAAGCACACCCCTGTGCTGGGCTGCTGGGATGGGGTGGGAGGTGTGCTGAGATGAGGAGGGAAAAGGAAGGATGTCTCTGAAGCTCAGACCAGCCTCCGGGCTTTCTGCTCCCCCAGCTCTTTCCAAGGAACCTGGAGGAGGATGCAAGACAGATACTGAGAAGGTTTCTGCAATATGGGCATGCATCCAACCTGGTTGGCAACCCCTGGTTTCAGGCATGAGAAGCTGCTGCACATCTGGGGGAGGCCCCTGTTTAATGTTGATTGTACTAGTCAGATCCTAAGTGGAGCAGAGCTATTTAAAGATCTGCTTCATTTGCTTTCCCTGAGACATTTGCTACTGTGAAAATCTCTTTTGGTGTTTGTTTCTGCATTATTCCTTCCCTGCATGTGGCCCAGACAATGTCTGGTTTTCTCTGTGCTGCCCAACCCCTGGCTCTATGTGGACTGGAAACGTGCAGGAATAAGGAGCACAGTGCTACTGGCTGGGCCATCGCTGCTGAGAGCTGGGAAGCCAGGGCAGGAACAGCAGGGACACTGGGCTCCCTTCAGATTGTAGGGAAAACCTTGGGATGAGGAGAGGGGAGAGAGCAAGGGGTGAAGTTCTTCTGTAGCAGAGCAGCTTTAGGAGTTTGCACAAGCTGTGCATCTCCCCCTGCCCGGGCCAGCAAAGTGGTGTGTGTGCATGGGCAAGGGACAACCATCACTGGTTCATGCTGATGCAAGAGTGTCTCAAAGTCTGGCATCTCAGCAGCAACACCAAGCTCTTGCCAAGTTAGCTGCCTCAAAGCAGTGCTCTTATCAAACTGGGACCCCTGGCAGCCACCTCTTGGTTGAGGAAGCTCTTTAAACACCACCACCACCATCTTCCTCCAGACTTGGTGGCAGCTCAGTCCCCAGTGGCAGAGCAGAAGTCCCCAGTCACCAGCTGGAGCAAGGACTTGAGCAATGCCTTCTCTCATCATGAGGACAAAGTGTGGGCTCTGGGTCAGGAAAGCAGAGACAGATCCATGGATGCCCACCTGCACACCTCCAAGCTCCACTGCGGTGATGGTAATAAGGAAGGGTCCGGATAGAAGACATTGATTGCACTGCAATTACTCTTCCCACTGTGGAGGAGATGGGGATGCCAGGTGTGATTCCAGTTTGTGCTTTGAAATGCTGTGATTCCTCAAGCCTTGGCTCCTTCAGCTCCCTGCCTGTGAGGCTGCGTTCCCCTTACACCCGAGGGAGCAACACATGCACGCACGTGCGCAGAACCACCCCCCCCCCGAGGATGGGTGCACAACTGGTTTAAGGTTAAACACCAGATTAGTGCAATCCTTGGCAGAGTAGGCTTGCAGTGTTTGCTCACTACCTTACTACCATGTGACTACTCCAGAGCTTTAAATAAAACAGATTTGAAACCCCGCTGCAAAGAGTTTTATGTGCCTAATGCCAAACAGTGGTACTGTTGCTCCAGAGCACAAGTCCCAGGGAGAAACCAGTCTGTAGCTGGTACTGTAAACTGTGCCAGATTGGGGAGCAGTAGGTCGGGAACCATCCCCTTTCATTCATTTCTTTTCCAATTGCTGTTTCTTAGCGGTGTGGGCTCCCAGGAGCTGCTGGATCTGACTTGGGATCTTGCTGGGGCAGGTTAAACGGGTGTTAATCGTGTGTGAAGCTGTTTGTAGGGTCCTCTGGCTCTTCCTCCCCTTGCCAGGTATTTACCAGTTGAGAGCAGAGCAGTTTATCAGCGTAGAGCAAGGCAAAGCTCTGTGCATTGCAGCGCTGGGGGAAAACACAGTGGTGAAATGCTCTCGATTGCCTTGAGTGCTTGTGGTGGTGCTGCTTCTTATAAATGTGCTTCTGTTTATATTAAAACTGTTTGCTGTTTTTCTGGGAAATTAAATCCTGTCGAGCTCCTTTGATATCAGGTTCCCTCTGGTAAGACTTGTGATGCTCTGGCTTTCTCCTCTTCACCTCTCCGTTGTGCACCGGTTGCTCTCCCCCCTCCTTTTCTTTGCACCAGAGGTAGCTGCATTTCACAAATTCCACGTGACTGCCGGCTGTACAGAATGTCATTTCTGTTTCTTTAAATACCCACCCTAGGAATGCTTTCAGAAAGGGGACCCAGGCAGCAGAGTGGTCCCTCTGCTCAGCTGTCCCCGGGAGCTGCGGCAGGGCGATGGCGGCTGACCCGGGATCACACCCTTGGGCAGCAGGTCAAAGCTGAAGGAAGAAATTACCCTCAGTCCACTGTTTGTACTGACACCATCCTTTCAGCCTTGCTGTCCTGTGCTGGATAGAGAGGCCTGAGGTGGAAGATGGGTCACAGGAGGGGAATTCCAGTGTTTTCTGTTAGGAGACGACTTATCCCTGGCCCACTGCAGGGAAAGTCAGTCCTGGCTTTCCAAGACTTGTTGTCTGCATGGCAATCACAGATGAGCTTGCAGCTCTGGGAGCTCTGCGTGGGCTGGGGAAAGAGGGAAAGCTCTAATTAAAGCAAAAAAAATAAAAGGAAAAGAAGGAGAGAAAATAGCAATTGAGAAGCCAGCAGACCCTGCATACCCTGAGCTGCGTGGATGCACACGGGTGTGCCGGGATGCCGCTGGGGATGGGCTCGGTGGGATTTGGTCTCTCTTGCACCAGGGATCTTCTGTAATGTGGATCCTCCTTCCCATCTGGCAATAAATGAAGAGCAGGTGCTGACAGCCTCAGCTACAGGTTAAACACTCCTGGGAGAGAAAATAAGAGGCTTTGTGTTACTGGAGATGACTGTTTGGCAGCTGGAAGCTGGCACCCTCTTTGCTGCCTGTCCCAGGCACCTGGGAAAGCTGGCTGCCCGCCGTGGGACGGCAGGGCTCGGGCTGTGTTTCTGGAGCTCCTTTCATTCAGCAAGATCTACTAATGCTTTCTTGGTTGTGCTTGTGCATTCAGGAGCCTCTGTCACTTCTGAGGTGAGATGTGACAGCCAGGTACCAGGGGAGTGATGCTGGGACAGGGAAACACAGGACATGAGGTCTCCAAGGAGCTCGTGGAGAGCAAATGGGTTTCCCAGCCAGGTCCTGCGGAGTAGGTGGAAGAGCAAATCTGCCTTGGATCCAGCTTGGGTTGTGTGCATCAACAGTCTGGTTGGGTGTCATGGCAGGGACCAGGCTGGTCACGTTCTTCCTCGGCAATTCCTTGTGTTGATCTTGCAGTAGCCGCTCGCTGCTGTGCTGGGAGCTTGGTGTACACAGAGTGTGATGCTGTTGTGAAGGACGTGGCTGCTGTGTGGGAAAAGGGTGAAAGGAGAACGTGAGTTACAGAAAAGGGCAGAGAACAGCTAAGTATGGTGAAGGCAGATGAGCAGCACCTCCAGGAGCACAGCATGGCTCTAGAGTACTGCCATCCCAGCAATCCCAGCACAGCTTTTTGCTCCCAAGCATCACATGACACCGAGGTCTCCTGGGTCAGGGTCTGGCATAGAATCATATAATCATAGAATGGAGTTGGAAGGGACTCCCAGAGGTCATCTAGTCCACCCCCCCTGCAAGAAGCAGGGACACCCCCAACTAGATCAGGTTGCTCAGGGCCTCATCTAACCTGGCCTTGAACTTCTCCAGGGATGGGGCATCCACCACCTCCCTGGGCAACCTGTTCCAGTGCTCCACCACTGGTAACCAGTACACCAGTGTCCTTCCAGAGGGGGCCTACATTTTCCCCAGTCTTTCTTTTGTCCCCTACATACCTATAGAAATTTTTCTTATTGCTCTTTATGTCCTTCACCAATTTTAATTCTGCCAGGGCTTTAGCCTTCCTCACCTGACCCCTGGCTCCTCTCTCTGTCTTTTTGTAGTCCTCCCAGGTAGTCTGATTCTGCTTCCACTCTNTTGAAGAGGCCCAAGTCCGCCTTCTTGAAGTCCAGGGCAGAGAGCTTGTCTTCTCACAGCCCAGTGGATCTTGAACTCCACCGTGTCATGGTCACTGCAGCCAAGGCTGTCCTTCAGTAGCACATCACCCACCAGTCCCTCCCTGTTGGTGAGAACAAGGCCAAGCATTGCACCCCTCCTTGTTGGCTCCTCTATCACCTGCAGGAGGAAGTTGTCATCCATGCATTCCAGGCACCTTCTGGACTGCCTGTGCCCTGCATGTTGTCTCTCCAACAGATGTCAGGGTCGTTGAAGTCCTCCATGAGGACCAGGGCTTGTGGCTGTGAGACTGCTCCTATCTGGCTATAGAGCGCCTCATCTGCTCTGTCCTCCTGGCCAGGCAGCCTGTAACAGACCCCTACTATAACATCCCCTCTCCGTCCCCATCCCCTAATCTTGACCCATAAGCTCTCTGTCAGCTCCTCCTCCAATCATCACCGTGTGAGGGACACTGTGCTGCTGTCACAGTGAATGCAGCCAGTGGGAACACACCCTGAGCCCCCAAGTGACTGTAAGTGAAGTCTCAATAACTTGGATATCTGCCTTAGATGGCAAAGTGAGCGTCAAAGGGAGAGTCTCTGTCTCAGAGCCAAGCACACTTGTGTCAGGCTCCAGGGAAAAGCTTTTGCTGACCTCATGTCCCACTGCCTGTGGCAAAGCCACAGTGACAGGTGGGTCAGAGCAGGGAATCTGCTGACCTACAGCGGCTGCGAGTCCCTGCATCCCCCGAAGGCGATGGACGTACCATAGAGACGCTGACACGGGCACCTTGGGGGTGGCCCCAGACAATGTGAGCACTGAGCTCCCACCTTGACTGAGACGCCTTTGGTGGACAAGGCGGCTGTTAGCAGTCTATTGTTGTCCCAGCCTAACACTGGATGCTCTTCTCAGGTTAGCCCCGGGCTGGTGGATAAGTGCCTAGTGTTTGGAAGCTGCTGGAATAATGACCGTCATTTTAATGACATCGGAGCTGCCCTGATCTCACCAAGAGCTGGGGAAGGGAAGAGCAGAGCGGGAACTGCTGACTGCACCGCACAGGGCTGTGGACACAGAGAGAGGCAAAACAAAGGCAGAACAAACCTCCTTTGTGTGCTCCTGTTACTGGGCTCATTGTCAGGACTGGGACCAACGAGGGTGGAAGTGCACATCTAGCAAGACAGCTTTCCTTCCCACTCTCACCCGTGCATCAAGTTATAAAGTCCCCGAAGTCTGGGCTTGTGGGGAGTTTTCCACATGCTCCCCAGGTTCTCTTGGTGTCTGTTTGGGTCTGTATGTGCTCCCGTTGGAGTCTCCTTAGCCTGTGTCATCGTCTCTTAACTTACCATGGAGTCAGACATGGGATGGAGACCTGGGGCTGTACCCCCCCTCCCAAACCAGGCTTCTTCCTCCAAGGCTGTCACAACACAAACAAGCTGGAAGGGAGGAAGGATGCGTCATTTTGGATTTATAGATGGGGAAACTGAGGCATGCCAAGGGGGTTGGAGCTGGAGCAGAAGCCAGTCATGAGGCTTTGCTTCATGATCCTTTTTTCTCCCCAGCCTCCTCCAAACCACAGACAGGAGAAGGGGTGGCAGTGATCTCATCCCTGCTGCCCTGCATTTGTTGTCATCACGGAAACCAGTTGTACGGGAGGAAAGAAATTGCTCTGCGAGGCTGCACTGGTTCCCTGGAGACCCCAGTTCCCTTTTCAATCACACCCAGCGTGGTCACTGCCCTGGGATGATGGTCTTGCTGTTTGCTGCAGGGCTGCTGTAGATGAGTATGAGTTGATTGCATTCCCTTCCCTGCAGGACCCTGACCTCCTGGAGCGGGTGGGAAGTGTCAGTCCCTCTGAAGAGCAGGGCTGAGCATCGGGAGGCGGCTGCCCTCCCCCCTCATCACTCACCTTTTGGGGACAGTAATTGCTCAAAGCACTCTCTGATGGGCAGGGTCTGCTGTGTGGTGCAAAGGCTGAGCAGAATGTGGCCCTGGCTCTGCTGTGCCACAGCTCAGAGTGGCCTCGGTCCATCTGAACTAATCTACCCGGGCGCTCGGACTGTGCTTTGTGGCATCTGTCATGGGGAGGGTGCATCCAGGAGCTTCTCAGCCCAGGGAATATTTCATACCAACAGCTGAGCAGCCAGGGAGACATTCATTTGGTGGTTAGGGGCTGATATCCTTCCCTGCCCCCCCCGACCTTGCCCCAGCAGGATTCCCAGCTGCTGCAGAAAATTCAGCATCACCCCTGATGTCTGGGGGAGTAATCCCCAGCGTGCTGCAATTCACCTCTGACTCCTCAGAACGGCCCCAAACCTCTCCCTGTACCCCTCCATACTCCTCCCAAGGACCCAGATCTGTCCCTGCCATGGAAAGTTGGAGCAGAGGAGGAATTTGGGTTGTGCTGAGCTTCTGTTTGCACAGGCACGTGCGCCACGGAGGGCCTGAAGTCTTTCCCATCGCCTCAGCGGTTGGTCTTCAGCCCACGCTGCCTTCCTCTGCCTCTCCTCTGTGCTGGAGCTTGAGGGGGGAGCACACGGGCTGGTCTGGACTGCTGGCTGATGGGGAGCCTGCTGGGCAAGCTGGTGAGCTTGTGTTGGGTCAGACTGGTGTCTCCATGTTGGGATGTTGGGAGGGGCACGTATGCAACTGGTACCTCGGGGGGCTGCGTGTTTAGCCCTGTAGCCACAAATGCAGCACTGCCAGGTAAGTGTGTTTGAGGGGCAAATGAGGCTCTGTGAGCAGAACTCACTGGTTCCCTCATGCCTGCAGGAGTGAATCAATGCTACCTAATAGCTGAAAGCGAGAGCTGTAACTGCTGAATAGGACTGTTCATTTTGCCTTGTAAACACAACTGTTAATCTCTCTGGGGATAAGGAGAAAAAAAAAAGCTTAAAAAAAAAAAAGCAGCATACTATTCCCTCCAAGCCTTCCACACTTTCAGCTGAGAGATGGGGACAGGAGTCTCTTAAAATGGCAAGAAAAAATGGAGCCACTTATCAATTGTGAAAAGCAATAAAGTGGTTCTTGCTTGGAAGCCCGGCTTCTGAGGCTCTGCAGCGTGCTGAAGGAGAGAGGGGACAGTTTCACATGCTGGAGAGAGCTTGTCTGTGCCTAAAATACCTGTATCCCACAGCAGAGAGCCAGAGGGTTTCACTGGACAAATGCAAGAGGGATTCATGGGACTAGTCCCAGCTTGAATGCCTATGGGAATAGTTCACTGAAAAGCAGCGAGCTGTGGTGGTTATTGCCAGTGCAATGTGGCTTTGGATGAGGTGCTTAAAGAATCATTAACATCTTGTCTTGATCATGTGAGGAGCTCTCCTGATGGGATTCAGCTCTGGGCTCTTTGAAGTGTTTTAGCCAAGTATTTGCTATCTGACTATATCACTGTAAATGCAGATCATTCAGGCTGCTGGCTTTAATGAAACCACTCAGGTTGGTATTTGGCCAAGGAATGGGGGTTCCTTGGCCAAATACCAACCTGAGTGATTTCATTTTTGCCTCTTGATGCTGAAATTCCTCGTTGCCATTTCAGACTGCCTCTTTCTTTCCTGTCCTACCGTGCAGCATCATGTTCCTGCACGTTTTTAATTAGCTGGCTTCTTCCATCCTGGAGATGACTGCGGGTCAGGGCTTGCTGGGGCTCCCTTCGAGGTCCTCCAGGCTGTAAAAGAAGTGATTACTTTGCTGAGCAAGTGTCACTTTCTCTCAGAAAGTCAATAAATGCCCCCACTTCCTTCAGTGCAATGAGGATGGTGGAAGACAAAGAGGTGGCTTGCAATTCTTCCCTTGAAAAACCCTGTACCAAGGAGATGATCTCGAGGTGGACCAAGCAGGGTCAGGCTGTGGTTGGACTCGATCTTAAAAGTCTCTTCCAACCCATGGGATTCTATGATTCTATCCCAGGGGAGTGGGCTGGGCTGCTCCATGAAGCTGCAGAAGGGGATCCCTTCTCCCAGAAGAAATACAGATGGAGGGAGGCTGAAGCCCCTCACACCTCAGGGTGCTGGGAGGGGACCCCACACTACCTGCTGCAGCCTGTGTGTGCAGGTTGTGAGATGCTGTGATGCAGGAGGAGAGCAGAGCCCAGCCTTAAGGCTCCTGGGTCAGTTGGGACAGGCCAAAATCTCTCTGGGAGTAGTGGAAGGCTGAGAACAAGAACAGTCCCATAAATTGCAGCTGACAAACACCTTAATGTGAACCCCATCACCAGCTGCCAGGTCTAGCTGGGAAAAAACAGCCACAATTGCAGAGGGCCATAAAGATAATGAGCACAGGGCAGGTGTGTGCATGGAAGAAGAGGTAACCAGCAATGTCTGTGCTATTTTAACCCCCACCCCACTTCCTCTCCAAGGAAGTTTATATTTAGCAGCCTGTAGCTGTTGGCACTCTGGTAGGTGGAAAGGAGGGGAAGGATTCAGGCTGCAGTTTGTGGAACATGAATTTTTGGTTGGTGTTGAGGCACCTCTGCCTTCCAAACCTTCTGGTGTCCTTCCTGCTCCTGGAGTTGAGGGCTGTTATGGATTGGTGGGGTGGGGATTGTTGGAGCAGGAACTGCTGAGCATCTTTCTGGATCTGTGTGGTCTTGCTCTCCTGACCATCCCATGAGGACCATGTCCCCAGTGCAGCAGGGTACCTGCTGTCCTTTGGGCACAGCAGGTGTGGGGGGTATTGGGCAGCCCCAGTCCCTTCCAGTCCCATGCAGGGTGCCCTTTCCAAAAGGGCAGGAAAGGGGCACAACACCAGCGTTGGGATCTGCCCTCCATGGTCCTGCAAGTGTCTTATCCAGGATTTGGAGGAGAAACTCCTTTAAACCAATGTTAGGGGTGCAGAGCACTGCTCCCTTGAAGCACAGAGCCTTCCTCTCCAAGCTGGGATTTAAGCATCTTGGGGGACTGGTGAGGGACAGTCTCCTGCAACTCCTTCTCTCTTCCCTATTTTCTAGTGAGAGCAGCCTGGTGTCTTCAGATCGATTTGAAGTCAATTAATTGCAGCACTTGCTGCTGTGAGCGTGTCCTTGCACTTGCTGTGTTTGGGGTGTGTGTGAGGGTCACCCGGGATGCTACTGGGACACAGTTCATTAGTGTAACCTTCACCAGGGACATGTGGAAACTTGCTTGTTTGTGCCCTCATTTGAAAGAGTAATCACCGGGGCTTATCTGGACATTATCATGGAAAGAATGTCTATTGTTTGAGCCTCTGATGTACCTGCTGGGAGCATCACAGATCTCCTCTGAGCTGCTGGTTCCTGGTAGGAAGACAGGAGTCTCTGTATCTTTTACTACTGTCACTCGAGCATGGATGGCTGGAGCAAAACTCTCTGGGTCAGGTCAGTTCCTTGGGTGCCCACAACACCAGCAGTGCCTCCAGAATCACAGAATGTGCTGGCAAGGGAAGGGAGCAAGCTCAGAGCCAGGGGCTGGGAAAACGGTCTCCAAAGCAAGTGTCAAACTCTGCCTTCCCTTCAGAAGGAGCAGCGCTGCTCGGAGACTTTATTCTTGGCCGTGAGGAAAGCACCAGTCAGTGCAGCATTCACTGGTGCCAGCATCTCTGTTGTCAAAGCATGTTTCTGTAGTGTGGAGAAAACATTTAAATGTCTGAAGGCTGAAGTGAATGTGTCTAGCATCCTCCCATTTGCCTCACTTTACAACCCAAAGCAGCCTCCAGCCTCTCATCCCACCCCCAGGCACATGGATGAACCTTCAGCTGTAGGTTCCTGCAGCGTTACACAAGGTGGGAGGGGAGTGGGGATGGATGCGGGGTGTGACTCCCCAGGACCCAGGTGAGTCCCCGTCCTCACGTCAGAGCTCGGCAGTGTTTGTAGTGCTGACGGGTAATCTTTTAAGCTCTCGGGTGCAGGCATGTCAGCCCAAGTGTCGGCGTTGCCCTGGCGACGCGATGCGTTAGCCCAGGATGCTGTGTCTGATCGCATCAGCCTGGGATGTGATCACCGTTTGTTTGTGCTGATAAGCCCCGGAGGGGGCTGGGAAGGAGCCCGAGGGCCAGGGAAGAGGGTTGGCTGCTCAGCTGCAGCGGGACACCCAGGAGTAAGGGGGTTGACCTGTTCCAGGGGTGTGGAAGTCAGGGTACGAGTGTGTTGGTGCAGGGAGGAACGGCTCGGTGCTGCTTTGGATGCCTGTCGGGTGCTAAGGGGTGGTTTTCCCCTCAAGATCTGCAGAACTGCACAGAATCACAGAATGTCAGGAGTTGGAAGGGACCTCAGAAGGTCATGGAGTCCACTCCCCATGCCAGAGCAGGGTCAGCTAGAGTAGATCACACAGGAATGTGTCCAGGTTGGTCTTGAATGTCTCCAGAGAAGGAGACTCCACAACCTCTCTGGGCAGCCTGGCCCAGGGCTCTGTCACCCTCACAGGGAAATAGTTTCTCTTGACATTCTCATGGAACCTCCTCTGCTCCAGTTTGGACCCATTGCCCCTTGTCCTGTCNTGGTCTCACCAGGACAGAGTAACCCTCCCTTCAGCTGGTGGATGAGTGTAGCCTTAAGAGTCGAGTGCTTTTGAGTGGAAATCCCTTGCCAGAGGGGTTAGAGGGCTGAGATGATAAAGGCTGGTGGAGCAGCCCTGTGGTCATCTGATTGGGAAGGGGAGAGGGATGGACCCAAACCTTCTGGGGCTGGAAGGGGAAGAGATGCTGATGTTTGCAGGGAGCATTGGCTGTTTGCTAGGTCTGGGCAGGACAGGAGGACTAACACCTGAGCACAGCAGGGCTGGTGCTACAGCCCAAACCGTGCACAGTTCTTGCAGCCTGATCCTAACTGTGCTGCTGAGCCAGGGACAGGCCTGGCAAGAGCCAAGGGAGGAACAGCAAAGCAGCGTCTGGAGCCAAGATGCTCAGAGAGCACCCTCAGCCTGCTCACACTCAGCACACTTCCCCATGTGCCCCCTCGGGGTTTTCTTCCTTTAAGGGTTTTACTGCTCTAATCAGATCCCTGGCTAAGGCGATTCTAATGCCAGTACAAGATGAGTCACTCAGGAGCTTGTGAGCAAGCTGTGAGCTCAGAGCATCTCCCCTTGCCGTGACTCTCGGGATCCCCCCCGGGCCGCTACCGGCTCACTCAGTGTTTTCCTGCTGGCTCGGGAAATCTTTCTTGGAAGGGCAAAGCAGAGACCAGACCCTGAGGAGTGGTGCCTCCTCCCACAGGGATGAGTGTGGGACCGAATCTTTTCCACCACAGGTTGCTTTTGCTTGCTTTCCATCTATGTGTGCCCTGCTTCTCCCTGTTCCAGGAATTCTGGGAGTTTCCAAGGATGCTGCAAGGCTCAGCCTGTGTTGGTGCTCAGGACTCAGTGTGCACAGCCCAGTTCTGGGCTCATCTCTAGCTCTGAAAAAAAAACCCCTGCACATCTTGACCACAGCCAGCTCTTTACTCCTTGAGGAACCTGATTCCCTCGGTGACCGTGTGGCTCCTCTTTTGCTCTGAAACAGCAGCGGGGCCTCGGAGAAGACACTGACCCCGAGGACCCCTTAAGATCCTCAGCAGGGGGAATTTGGATCAGGTTGCTGCTAGCCCCAGAGAATAGGAGCTGGGGGAGCCTGGGGGCCTGTCCTATGCATCCCCCAGTCTCAGCCTGCTCTCTCCCCTTCCCCACAGGGCTCTGCCGCCCCTCGCAGCACAAGGTAAAATGAACAAGATGAAAAATTTCAAGCGGAGGTTTTCCCTCTCGGTTCCGCGGACAGAGACCATCGAGGAGTCGCTGACCGAGTTCACAGAGCAGTTCAACCAGCTCAACAACCGAAAGAATGAAGGTAAGGAACCCCTGGGGGCCCCTCCTGGGAGGATCTGGGGTCAGGGCTACCTGTGAGCATCTCCAACCCACCCCGGCCTTTCTCTGAGTGTGTTGACGTGCAGAAAGTTCTTGCCCCCTGTGTCGCTTTCCCCATCTATCCAGCAGGATTAACATCACCTTGTCATTACACCTGATCTGAAGAGAGATTTATAGATGTTTGCATGAAACAGAGAGGAATGACACGTCTGTGGTGTGGGATCTCCTCCTCCCCAAAGTCACGGTGGTGTTTGAGCCCTCCCCGGGGCTGACAGTTCCACCAAGCCGAAGGGGCTGCTCGCTCTGCTCAAGGGAGCATCTGGGGGTTTCTCCAACCCATCCTTTGCTCCTGGACACACAGCATCGAGGTCCCAGGGAGCAGGGAGGTTTAGGGTTAACACCTCGATGAGCTGAGCAGGGCACATCTCTTCTTGCAAACAGAGCAGCCTCCTTGCTGCAGGCTGGGACAGGCTTTGTTCTCCCCGGGGCATAGCAAGGGAGAGGCGGTGCTCAGGGCGGACACTGGGAGCAGATCTCAAGGTGGCCGTGCATGGCCAGGCAGGCAGAGCCGCCGGCAGGCGTTTGGGAGCTGATAAAGTCACACTAGATTCATCCAGGGGAAGCTCTGCTGCTGCTGAGGGCACAAGGCTGCCCCTCTCCCAGCGATCACATCACATTCGCTGCTGCCTCCTACCCGAACAGCTCACGATGCCACGGGCCAGCCCCGTTCATGCCTTGGTGCCCTTGGCTCCACTCGGGTCACATTCAGACTTTTTCCCCCCCTCACCCTGCAGCCAGGATTGCTGGAAACCTTTGCTGTAGGCAGGGGCTGGAGCTGTGATGTAATTGCCTGGCGCTTGTGTCTGCCCCAGCGGGGAGGGACCGTCTCTGCCAGTTAACCTGCTTGAAAGAAGAGATGCAGTAACCCAATTTAAACCTGCCTTGCCTTTCCTCACTCCTGCATCTCCTGACTCTCCTATATCCCTCCAGACTGCCCTGAACAGCATCCCTTCACGGCTTCCTTCCCTGCTTCCCCCCACACACCTTCCCTCACACCCTAGCAAGCAGCGAGGGCTATAATTAGACTTGAGCCCTTAATTAGATGTGCAGAAGCTGTGGGGATAAAGTGCAAGGCAGTCCTGGGCACTGGCAGCTGCTGCTGCTGTTGCCTTCCTTGGGGGAACCTCTGCTCCGGGATGTCTGAGCCCAGGCTCGTTATCTCGGCTGTGCAAACTGAGGGGCGATTTTCCCATTCCTCTGCTTTAATGAAGCTTCTGTCACGGTTCTTCATTTGCCCTTGAATGGCAAAGTCCCAGAAAAAGTCAAGGGACTGAGCCTGGGGCTGGTACATGACAATGACACACTGATCCTGCCCTCACCCAGGAGTGTATCAGGGGCTGGGGTCTGCCAGATCCTCACACAGGACTCCCCGGTGCCAGCCTGGCCCCCCCCATCCTGCCTGGCCCCATGCCACAGCTTTCCCTCCCAGTGTCCCCAGTTCCCTAGCACCCCCTGCTCCCTGGTGCCCCCCTGCTCCCCACCACACTGTTCCCAGTCTGTACCTGAACTCTCTCCCATGCAGGACAGGCAAAACACGCTGCCCCCTCTACACCCACCACCCCTCCTGCCCGAGGTCTCTTGATAAGTGTCCCTTGGGGATTGTAAACGACTCCGAGAAGTGTCACCTCCACGGTGTCCTTAATCTGTGTCCCATGGGCTGTTGTGTACGAGGAGCCCTGGTTGAGGCATCTCTTCTGTAAAAAACCCCCCTGGGCTGGGCCAAGAAGATGAGGTGGGGGCCTCAGCGTGGGAAAGTGGAGGCACCAGTGCTGGGGGAGGGGTCACAGCCGTTAAAGGAGGCATTGGGATGTGGTGTGGGGGCGTGATGCTTCAGATGTGTGGGGAGACAGGGTGGGTTTGGTGGTGCTGGAGGGGGTGAGAAGGGGGGTTATGTGCAGGTTTGCAGGGTTTGGCAGTGGGGTTTGGGAGCTTCCTGGGCTGGAGAGGGCTCAGGTGTCTGGGTGGCAGATCCGAGGTGTCAGTCAATCGCCTTCGTTTGACAGATGGAGGAGCTGAGGTGCAGAGAGGCAAAATGAGTTTGCTGCAGTCATACAGAAGCCTGGTGGCAGAGCTGGGAGCCACAGCCCTCACTCTTGTGCTCCTTCTCCCTGAAACAGGGAAGAGCTTTGCATCAGCTTTCACCTTCCTCCCCCAGCATCTCTGACCCCATGCCCTGGGGCTGGCTCACCTGCAGGGATCTTTTTCTCCCTGGCCCGGGACAGGCTCTGTGATCACTTCTCCAGGCAAGAGTGCTAATCACAGCAGAGATCAGCACATCATTTTTCCTTTCATCACCTCACACAGCTCTCCAGGGAATTGCTTCCAGCTTTTATTTTCCCTCCAGCATCAGCAATCACAGGTTATCAGCATTCACAGGTCATGGCACAAATCCTGCGCTTGAGGTGGCTGTGAGTCCCAGCACCTGTCCTGGGGGAGGGTGGAGATGCAGGGGTCAGAAGACCTTCTCCTGAGATGCTCCATGAGCCTGTGCAGGGTTGCTCTGACTTGGGAGTGGGACAAGGCAAGGCTGTCTCATGGGTAGAAACTGCCTTGGTTGTTGGTGCTGAGGTGGGAAGTCCCCAGCTCTGTCCTCTCCGTCCTGTAATTCTCGTGACCTCACCCACAGAGCCTGATAAAACGAGTCCTGGGAGAAGCAGGAGCTGGCAAATGGAAAAGCAAACAACTTTCCAGCCTGGACACATCCTGTCCCAGGCAATGTCACCTTGATGGAGTCAGACAGGCACAGGGGTGGGTCTGGTCACAGCCCACCTTGGGCTGTCCGACAGGCCTCCACCCTGCCGTGCATCCCCCTCCCCAGGCAGCACAGCCCCTCCTCTGCCACAGCAGCTGCTTGGTGGGAGAGGCAGGGGTGGAAGGAAGCCCCTGGGTTACAGAGAGCCTGGGCTGGACTCTGTGTAATATCTGATATCCTTGACAGAGGCCACCACCATCTCCACGTCCTTGGAGATGGGGAACCCTCTCCATGGCTGCTCCAGCCTCACATTGAGGGGCTTTCTCCTTTCTTCCCAGGCTTTCCCAGTCACACATTCTTCTCCAGTCTCCAGATTTTCAGAGGTATCAGGTCTTGGTGGCTCCCATTTGTTTTGCTAAGAGCTGGTGGCATCCAGCAATAGCTGGTATCTATGCCAAGGCTTTGACCCAAAACAGCTACTGCCCAATCTGTTCTCCGAGGCCAAATAAGGTCTTGGTGTCTGGGCTGCAAATCCTGCATAACTCCCAGTTTGCAGAGGCATAAATCAGAGCCAGAGCTGGCCTTTGGAGCCCAAGACACAAAGAAGTGATGATGAGGGGGAGGAAGGAGGATGAATAATCCAAGATCTGAGTGTAACAGAGCTTTGAGAGGAGAGATCACACTTAGCAAAGTAATTAAAAGTTCTAAGTCGGGCAAGCAGTGAAGGGTTCTGGCCCCTTTCCTTGGGAGATCAAAGCTTGTTTTGGCAGAGACAGTGTTTAAATATATTTCTAAAAAAGAAAGGTGGGAGGCTCGTCAAAGGCAGCCGCCGTGTCTGTGGTCTCACTTTAATTTACTTTGATATCCCATGCAGCCTCATTATTCCCAGTGTCAGGGCTCACCATAATCCACATGAAATGCAGGGCAGAATCAAACAGGCCCTCAACATTTGCACTCCCACAGCTTCACATCTCCTTCCCAAAGTACCCAACCAGGTTCTCCAAGCCCAGGGGCAACCCCAGCCCCATGAGAGCATCTCTGTGGGGCTGGGTATCCCCAGGTGCTGTGGGCACAGGGTGGCACATCTCACCTGCCCTTTCCAGCCCAAGGGCAGCCAAAACACCGTTTTTATTGCCTATTTTCTCACATCTTTGGCCATCATCCCTTTCCCCCTTGCACTCACTAGGATGTTCAGGTTGTCATCTTTGCCTGGCTTTCCATCAGATGCTCTTGTAGGTGAGATATGGACATTAACCTACGTGGTGGGCTGCTGGTTCAGAGACACAGTGATGCTGATTTGAAGGTTATGGGGATGGGCTGCATCTTGTACCAAGATCTTGGCCTTGTTTACCTGTGGGAACCAGCACAAATCCACCCAAACTGTCATTTGAAGTGGATTAGTTGAACTCTGTTCTGTCAGATTTTAAATAGCCTCTGGTTTGGGTTGAGGTGTTTTGGTTTGGTTTTTTTGTCAGATAATTTGTTTAGAAAGTGAGGAAGTTAAAAAGATTTGATTCAGTTTAATTGATCCACATTAATTTTACACCTGTGGTTAATTCAGGGTATGTTTCCAAACTGTCCCTGCACAGATGGCCAGAAAGGGACAGGGACCAGAGTCCCACAGTGGAACTGGGAGAAGGGGGGACTCCGTACCTCCTTCTTGCTCCTCTGCCCAGAAACTCCTGGCACCGCTTCAGATGCTCCCGAGTGCATCAGCGTGGGCTGAACCCGTCCCCAGTGGGCACTGAGGACACTCTGCATCCCTCAGCTCGCAGGTCCCCTGGTCCCCCAGTGGCCATGGCACAAACCTACACCTTTTCCCAGGTCACTTGCCTGCCACTTCTCATCAGATGAGCAAAGTGTGGCCAGGTCCCAGCCTGGTCACTGCCCCGTGGGAGCCAGCTGTCCCTCTCCTGTCCCTGGCAGTGAGGTCATCGCTGGCTGCCACGGCTGCGTTAGGCGTAGTGGGGGATGGGCTCTGCAGGGAGCGGGCTTGGCAAGGGGCACTGCAGAGCTGAGAAGGGAGATGTGTGGCCACTGGGGAGGGGACAAGATGGTTGTCCCTGTTTGGCCCTGCTCCTTTTCACATGCAGTCAGAGACATGTAAGTCTCTTGAGGATGTGATGCTCCTGCATCCCAGTACACCCAGTTAGCTCTGCTTCCTTCTGGGGTGTGATTCTCCTGCATCCCAGTACACCCAGTTAGCTCTGCTTCCTTCTGGGGTGTGATGCTCCTGCATCCCAGTACACCCAGTTAGCTCTGCTTCCTTCTGGGATGTGATTCTCCTGCATCCCAGTACACCCAGTTAGCTCTGCTTCCTTCTGGGATGTGATGCTCCTGCATCCCAGTACACCCAGTTCACACTGCTTCCTTCTGGGATGTGATGCTCCTGCATCCCAGTACACCCAGTTAGCTCTGCTTCCTTCTGGGGTGTGATGCTCCTGCATCCCAGTACACCCAGTTAGAGCTGCCTCTTTCCGAACAGCCCCTTGGAAACAGCCTCCCTGTGGATCAGGGGAATCCCCTTCACTGGGGTTCAGGTGACCTGTGTTGAACTCATCAGTGTTTTTCTGTGCTGCTGTTGGAGTCTCCACATGCCAGAATATTCCTGCCAACCAGCTGTTAATAACAGAGTGAGGAGCTCTAAGTGCAAGACTCAGAGTGGAGACCAGAGGGAGCTCAATGGTTTATTTTGTTCTCATTTCTTGCTCCTTTCAGGGTTTCTCGGGTTTGGGGAGGCTTCACACCTGGAGTCCCAAGAGAAGGGTTATTTTTCTGAGCTGCTTTGGTTTTCAAGAGAGCTTTTGTGCTTCTTGGGGCTGTGTGTCTGTCTAAGTGCTGCAGGTTGGGGTAGGAAATCCTGGAGTGTTTTGTTTTGCAGTAAGTGACTCCCCAGCCTTTAATCCCAAGCACCTTCTTCTGTGAAACAATCCCATCCTTGGAGGGAAGGGCCCTGATGTGGGTGAGTTTTGGTGGTTCCTCAGGCAGACTAGGGATGTGTGGCAGAGCTTTCTGCTCTACTTTTACATGGACCTAGCACAGAGGGATCCATAGCTGTGGCCAGACACCTCGAAGGTCCAGAAGTGGAAATAGTGTTCTGTTAGTGGAGGTGAGGCTGGGATGTTAAGATGAATACCCAACCCTGCAAAACCCCGTGGTGCTGCTGTAGAGGGGTGAGCTGCTGGGCAGTGTTGCCTGGGGTGTTGAGCACTGGGTTGGGACTTGGGGGGCTGGGAGTGAAGCAGTTCTCCTGTCTGCACCCCCTCCCCCTGTCTGCAACCCCTCCCCCTCTGTTGAAAGAAACTTTTCATTGCTGGGGGCTGCATGAAGGTGCTTTGGGGGTGCTGCTGAGCTGCATGGGTGGTGGTGCACCAGGAATCTGGAGCAAAAAGCAGGTAGAAGGAAGAAGAAGATCTTGCCATGGCCTCAGAGCACCTCTGGACCTCCCTGTCCTGCTCTCACTCTCTTCTCTCCAACACAAGTCCCTCGGGCCTTGGCACTTCAGTGACCACTCCAGCGGGTTGTTCTCCTCTCTTTTCATCCTCAGACCTGGCTCAAGGGCACCTGCAGCTGGGACACCTGGGCAGGGACTTCCGAGCAGACAGCAGCCCCATGTCCCCCTCGGAGGTGGAAGGCCAGTCCCCGATGGCCGTGTGCTACCGCAACAACACCCAGCGCCGCTTCTCCACCGAGGCAAGTACTGACACAGGCTGCAGCGGGCAGGAGGGACGTGGAGAGTCCCAGGTGTCACCTGGATGGAGGTGATGGGGTTTGATCCCTGGGGACCTGCTGGTCTCAGACACAAGCCCTCCTGGCTGTGCTCAGCATAGCTCCCGTGGGAGCAGCACGCTGCACGTCCCCATGCACGTGCACACACACCTTCCTTCTCTTTGCCTTGGACCATGGCCCTCTGGGTGCCAGAAGGACATAGAGATCCTTGAGAGAGCCCAGCTCAGGGCCACCAAGGTGATGGAGTGGAACATCTTTCTGCTGAGGACAGGCTGAGGGAGCTGGGGCTCTTCAGCTTGGAG
>VXBZ01008513.1:0-16764 GCA_013399135.1 Heliornis fulica
AATCTGCTTTTCTGAAATTTAGGTCGCAAAATATGCTTTTATTACTAGGGCAAGTTGTCTAGTTGACAGTGCATTGGCTAAGAATATGTATCTTCTGATATCTGGTAGTTCATCCTCTGAAGAGGAAGCTTAAGTATAATGTTGTTGGAAAATAAAGCAAACCTCAGATCCCTCTTTAGGTAAAAAACACCCTCAGCTAAACTGAAGATATATAATCACTATATCTTCTACATTTGCTGCGAAAACTGGACTTGTTAAAATGTTAATCGGTGTGTGTAGTCATTCCCAGATTTCCATCTGTAATTTGAAGATGAAGTTGCATTCCTCTTGCTGTAAATAGCCTGGAGAGTGATGGATCTAAAGTATGAAGTCCAAATTAATTATAAACATCATTGTTTTCCTGCTGATTTTGGCTGCTGCTGGGCACTGAGCAGGTGTTTCAATTGAAACAGGGTTTTCTTGGTGATTAGTGCAGTGTGAATATTTAAAATTGTTATTAATGCAACACTTTGTCCTTTCCAATCTCAGTGATCCTGTGAGAAATACAAAATGTGCTATCTCATCCATCCAATGTTTGAACATCTCTACAGATGCAGAGTCCACAGCATCTCAGACCAACTTATTTCAGTGTTGCTCCAGCTAGACAGGAAAAGAAAAAAGTGATACCATGAGTCAGCCTGAGTCACCTCAGGGCTTGTCAATAGTTTTAAAACCTGTATTGGTCCAGTCAAGACAGCAGGAACAGTCTATGACAACATGAACTGAACTGTACTCCATGACTGCAGGATTTTTACATAATGAATAAAAGTACCCTTTTAGAAGAACTCCATGAAGACAAGTTGTTTACATTCTAGTGATTAGAGTACTCTTGTCAGATCTGAATTCAGATTCAGTCAGTTAAAGTCTCCCTTATTACAGCTCTGGATATTGGACAGTGAATTATAAGACCTTTTGACTCATGATTTTTAATTTTCCAGAAACAACATGAAAAATACAAAAATTTATTTCTCATTAGGAAGCTACCTTCAATCCTCTTTGGGAACTATAATGTTTAAAGGATACTTCTTTTCGTTAATGTTTCTCCCTCTCTCACACTTTTTTGTTGTTGTTAATTTTGTTTGTTTGATTTTGTTTGTTTTGTTTTGTGTCTTCTAGTTTGGTTGTGCTCATTCTTTGTAGAGAATGTAAATCTGTATTTATACTCTTATAAGTTTAAGTAAAATATTTTTTAAGAACAGTACATAACATAAATCACATCAGGGTGAGGTTAATGCAAGGGAGAAAATATTATAGGGAAGATCTTTTAGATTGTATTGTCTATAAAATCTTTTATCACTATCAGAATGATTAAAAAGCATAATTAATTTGATGTCCACAACAAACAAGAAGAATTTATGCAAGCCTGTGTTAATAAGACAACCAAAAATTGGAAAGTTAGCTTTGGTTTGAGAGAAATAAATGTTGAAGAGCTTTTCACAAAGAAGTATTTGGAGTCATTAAATAGTTGCACAGCAATATTGCATCACTTTGCACTTGCAAACTGAATTTTCTTCCACTATGTGAATGGTGTAAGTCTGGCTTATGGGCTGTCATGAGCTGGCTTTTAACCTGCAGGCAAGACAGCTTTGCAGTTCGTTCTCTGAACTAAAGCAAATTTCCCACTCAATTCTATTGTCAGTGTTTCCTGATTAAGGGTGGGGTCCCTAAACTGTCAGACAAGTTATAACAACTCTAGCTGTATTTGGCACTGCTTCAATGCTAGACATGATACTAAGACATCTTGATAAGATATTCTAATGTTTATGTGGTGCTGCCTTAGTGACAGCAACTAACTGGTAGTGGTGTGATGTACTAGCACAGATAACCTGCCTGTGGTTTAACCCAAATTTTACTGTTTTGCTCAAAATGTGGGGTCTGTATTCACTTAAAATGGCACAAGTTGTATATGATTTCCCTACCTTCCATAATGGGACCTCCAAAAAGGTCATGTTAGGGGTGGCTACATGACAAAGGCTTTTATCTTCTATATAGCAATAAGTGCTCCAGTATTTAAGTGGCTGACACGAAAAAGTGTTTATGACTGGTGCTGACAGAAAACAGCCATTTTAATTTCAAGTCTGTCTTGACAAAAGAGCTCTGTCTTTGTTGGACTCCTGAGTTGTGTAGATGTGTGAGTACGAGTATGGATGAAAGTACAATTTTTTGGACCATTTTCCTGTATTTAATATCAATAGGAATCTGTTGAAATATTTCAAACTATTGTCAGAGGTCCCAGTCTGCAGTGATGGATCTGCCCTGTGTACAGAATGGTACTTGTCACCCTTAAGTTTGATAAGAAATCAAATATATATATGGAAAATACAATTTCCTGTGGAAAATTTACATTTTAATCCTGAAACACCTGTTTTTACCTTTTAATTCTGTCCTGGTTCTGGCCAGGACAGAGCTGACTTGCCCAAGCACCCAGCACAGGTGAGCTGAGTTAGTCTGGGCTGTTTCCACACCACCTGACATCCATCCAGCCCCTATAAAAGGCACATGTGGGGCAGGGGGAGGTTTCTGAGTCAGTACAGTGGTCTGTGTCAGCCTCTCCTCAGTTGGAGAGCCTCTCCTCTGTGTTATTACCAGGTGTGTCTGTTACTGTTTCTCTCTCAAAGTGCTTATCAGTAAGTGTTTTTATCCCAACCCACAAGACTTGGGCTGTTTTCTTGTGAGATGATTGAGTGAATAACTCGTGGTGCTCAGCCTCTGTCTAGGGCTGAACCACAACAACTTCCTTAGTCTATAGATTTGAAATAGCATAAGGTGCCTTATATATATTGAAAGTATACCTTGAGGAAACAGGCTGCAGAGGTAAAGAGTGGACTGGAACGTCTCTCGTATAATACTGAGAGAGCTGAAGCTGTTTAGCCTGGAGAGAAGACTGAAGGGTTGAGGCCAAGAAGATGGGACGAGATTCTTCTCGGTGGTGCCAAGTGAGAGGACAAGTGGTAATCTGGAACATAGGAAGTTTCATCTCAGTATAAGGGGAAAAAAAATACTTCACTGTGAGGGTGGCAGAGCACTGGGACAGGCTGCCCAGAGAGGCTATGGAGTCTCCTCTGGAGATATTCAAAACCTATCTGGATGTAGTCCTGAGCAACTGGCTCTAGGTGGCCCTGCTTTAACGGGGATTGGACTAGGTGATCTTGAGAGATCCATTTCACCCCTACTGTTCTGTTAAGTCTGTGAAATGAGTTTTAGGATAGAATTTGAAGAAAGAGTACCATTATATTCATTGAAGAATTGGGTAGCATAATTCTAGATAGGTCTGAGGAGAGAGGAAGAATGGATATCCTTGTTAGTGAGACAAAACTTGGGGAGCTACAATGTATATTCAGTTATTACAGGAAAGATCACAGCTGTCAGATTCAACAGGAAACAAAGGACAAAATTAATTATTATTATTGATTGTATTGCATAGTGCCCAGAGGGCTCAGCTGAGTTGAGGGTGCCACTATGCTTCTGCACAAAAGCACAGTGAGTCCCAGTTCCTGTCTGAAAGAGCAGAGGCTCCATGTAGGCAAGATGGAGAAACACTGTGCCAACAGAGGATTGGGGTCCATTCTGGGCTCCTCTAGACCCATGATGACTTAGGATATAGACTTGGAGAACTGTGATGTTGAAGATGAGGACATATAATATGGATTTTATGTGGGAGGATACTGGAAGTCAGTGCATAGATTCAAGGCCTAATGGACAGAAGACTGGACAAAAAAAGGTGACTTTATTTGAAATTTATTTGGTGGTTGTTATCAGAAATATGTGAAAATGGCCCTATACAAAATCTGTAATACTGCTGATAATAGCATAGTTGGAAAAAGCATTACAGTTATTGAACTGGAAGTTCTAAATTGTGTGGCCTGGTTGATTTGAAATAATGCCTGGCCTGTACTGGTAATAATTTAAAATAGTATGCATTATGGTTCCTGTGTTTGTGGCATATCAGAATAAAAAGACTGTGAAGTAGTTCTTTCTGAGAAGCCATTCTTAAAGGAGAAAGGAGGAGGTGAGGGAGCACAACAATTGTACTGAATAATAGTATAGCTAAATAACAACTGTAAAACTTATATGCTGGAGACTTGAAAGTGTTGAGTCTTCTTTTATTGGGTTGTGTGGGAGTGTACACATCTGCGCATACAATAATATTTGAGTAGAATGTTAAAAGTGAGCAGAAACAGCAACTACTTTGTCCATGGAACTGTCCCAAGTTTCAAGTGTAGTAAGCTTCAAATCTGCTCCAGCCACGTACTGCAAAACCTATAGAGAAGTTGGGCATCAGTATAATCTTTATGGATGTACGTGCCATACATTATTTGTTTTGATACCAAATGGTTCTCAATGGCAACTAGAAGAGGGAAGCTAGGCTAATAAGGAGTGCTTGGGGTTTTTGGGTTTTGTTGTTATTTTTGATCTGTTCTGATTGAAGTTTAAATCTCCTGAAGCGCCTAAAAGAAGTGGAATTGCAATTGAATAAATATAGTTGTCATAGAATGTTTCCAAGGAGATGAAAGTTGACTTTGGTTGCAATTTTTAACTATTATGTTTGTTTCTTCTCTGAACCTACAAAGTGTATTTTTTTATGGGTGTTGATTTGTTTTGTCATTCTGTGCTGTGTCTGTACTAATATAGGTGGTCAGTGAGGCTTTCATTTGTGCTTAAAAGTGGGCTTTGCAGGTCTATTATGTAAATATAAGCTACTATCTGGATTGAGGAGTCAAAGCATGCTGCAATTTGGTGTCAGTGTGACCACCCTTAGTCATGATGTATGCAATGAGAAAGAAGAGTCCTTAATGCTAACATAATTTGTGCTCTTAGTTTGCGCTCTAAGGTACTGAATTGTAGTTAGCTATTGGATTATGCTTCTCAAGTTCACTATATTATATATAAGCTTTGAATTTAATTATCCTCACTCAAAATATTTATCTTAGAATCTGTTTATTCTGTTAGAAATGACTATTCCGTGGAAATAGTGCAAATTCATGTTTGGTTTTGTGGGTTTTTCCTTTAAATTTTTGTGGCATATTGTGATTTCTTTGTGCAGGCAAAAATAATGGGGGAAAAAAAGCATTAATAAGACCTTACAGTTTTTTCTTGTGTTCTCATAGAACAGTGAATATTTATTTGGAGATGAGTAAGAAAAGCATGTGATGGCTTAACTTAATGCCTTTTCTCTTTATGAAAGCTAACTTTGCATAGGTAAGATTTTCTGGTTTTGTTTCAGTACAATGAAAGAATGCTTTTCTAGCTCTATCTTCTGTCTGTCTTCTGTTAGTTAAGTTAGTCCATAGATGTTTCTTGTCAGGTATTTCTAGGTTGGAAAAGAATGACATTATTTTTTTGTTTGTGGTTAAGTCCCAGTAAGGAACAAGACTGGCATTTTCCCTGGAAGTAGTGACTAACCTGAAATTTGAAATCTGTAGTGGTGGAAAAAAAAAGACCTAAACAAGCAAAGATACAGTCTGTAATGCACTGTTTCTAAAATGAGAGGAAATACCATGTGAAGATGGAATCTGAAGATTTAAACAAAACAGGGATGTCACTCAGCATGAAGTACCAACTGTTTTCAGTTTATTTAGTATGCAAGAGCATACTTACAAATGACTCATGGTTAAAATGCCTTACATAAGGTTACCAAAGCATTTAGTTCACTTCAGGTGATAGAAAGACACTGTAAAAATAGTAATGACTGTCCAGTTGATCTTATTAATTTACAGATTTTTTTTCTTTTTGGTCAGGCCCTGTATTACATTTGTGGTTGTATGCTGCTTCAACCCCCCACCCGCCCCTGTGATCTTCAAACCTGCAAATAATGCCTTAAAAAGAACATAAAAAAGAAATTATATGAGATTACACTTAAAAGTTATGATTTAATGTAGGAGGTGTACTTTACTTAGGAAATGCAAATTCCAGGCTTGCTGTCTCAAAAGAAAGGCTATTCTAAGACCAGTTCTTGCTAACGTATTTAAAAAAAAACCCTGTATAACTTCTACTGTCTTCTGCATCAGTGCTCCCAGTGAACTAAGTTAGACTGCTTGCATCCTTAATTGCAATGCTTTTATGTGTTATATTTATTTATTTACAATAGATTACATAAGTACATAAAAATAACTCAATGAATAACTGAAGACCAAGGGGTCCGTTTAGCTCAGTTTTGTATCTTCAGGAGTGGCCAAATAACAGCAAGGGAAGAGAGGATAAGAATGTATTCTCTCTCTGATGTGTGCTGTCAGCCTGTGATGATTTGTGATGGGGGGAAGTAGACTCAGGCCTAGTGACACTGAATTTTGTGGCAAGTTGTGTTCCACGTCTGAAGTGGATGTTGAGTGAGGAAGTGTTGCTTTCTGGTTGTTTGAAAGCCAACTTTTATTTGACAATCCCCAGTTGTGGTACTGGAAAGGGCAGTGAATCATGACTGAAAATATTACTGCATGCAAATGTAACTAGTATAATTTTTCTTTTGTAGGCATATACAAAAGGTTCAGTATTTGAAAGAAAACAAAAGTGGGTTTTATTAATAACCAAACACCCCAACTTTGATGTGTTTTTTTTTTTTTTTTTGTACCCACCTTTACAACACAGACATGTTTTGGAAAAAAATGTTTCAAATGTTTTTTGAGAAATACCTGAGGGTTCTGTGTATTTTTATTTTTTCTTAATTTTCTTTATTTCACATTTCCCATCCACTTTTTGCATTTTATGGTTCTTAATTTCCACTTTTGTGGAAGGATTTTTAACTTTGGATTTCCTGACTTTTCTGATCATGGTTCCAAATAGCTGTATTTGCATCTAGTCTGCATTCAGGAGATTGCCTGACCCTTGGTAGCTGCAGATTGTTCATCTCTAGTTAGGGCTACTGGGGAATGCTTTGGGGAAATAAGTATTGTCAAATGTGCTTATGATTTTTACCCAAAAGGAAATGACTACTACTTGCTTATTGTGTTGTCATTGCTATATTGCAATCTTTTTCTTCATGGATACACCACTGTGCAGTTGCATCTCTGCATCCTGACTGCAATTGGTGTGGCAGAGCTTAATGTTGGGTAATGCGCAGAAGCATTGCTGGAGGGATGCACAGTCACGTGCCTGCTGATGCCTAGGGGACAGAAATTCAAAATCTGCTGTAATGGAATGGACCTTCTCAGCTAGGGAATGCTGAAAGGGTGGACGGTGAGAGTAAGCATGCCTTAAGGAAAATGATATGGAGTAAGCACTGATGTATTTGGTTGGAGCTCTAGTTTTTGACTGCTTTCTTTGCCTCTTCATAATGTTGCTGCTTTCATATGTTTGAAAGTTATATGTGGTTGAGTTGTAGCTGAAGAAACCTTATGGAGTTGTGGTGTGCAGTGTTTTTTAGCAGGATAGCCAAATAACTCAACAGCAAATGTGATCAGAGATAGTCATGGGTAACTCTGTAGCCTGGTGGACCTACCAGATGTGATCTTCCAGGGTTGCACAGGTTGCCAGCTTTTCCAGTGCAGAAGAGATCTTCCCTGGTTTACTTGTGTTGTGAGGGCTGGCAGGATGACAAGTCATTCAAACCTTGGCCTTCATGTACATGTAGGAGAGCAGAATAAAATAGAGAACAGGTGGGTTTTGCAGTGCTGTGAGGGAATAGGCAGTTTGTGGTGTGCTGTGGCTAAGTGCTCACACTTGAATCAGGTGGTGGACAAACTTAAGAGTCTAAATGTTTTATTGGTAAGGCTGTAAAATCTCTTGAGCATCCTGTCTAGATTTGCTTTGCAGTAACAGTGCTTGGCAATTACTGTCATCTTGTCTTCGAGTGCTGGAAAGTATTAATAAGTAAGTGCCAGTGTTGAAAAGTATATCTTAAAGGTAGAAAATATTATTTTATTCAGTAGTTGCAATTAGTTAGAAAAGGCATTATGGATATAGATATCTTAAACTTTTATTATAGAAAATAAGTTGAACTGCCAAGTGGAGGTTTTAAATATGAAAGGCTGCTGAGTTAATTGAAATGAAAAGTGGGCTGCTGTCTTGAATTTGACAATATCAAGAAATAAGAATTCTATTAGAACTAAAAATTAATAGTTGTTGCCACTCCGTATGCTTAAAATTAATTATGATAAAAACCTAACAGCCTCACAGTCAAATACTCAAATGCAGGCTCTTCTTGAAGCTCCTCATCTGAGGCTAGGAAGACAGTGAGATGAAGGGGATTTTCCTCAGGCATCAGAGAAACCAGTGTTGCACCTGCTACTGCGCATTTCCTAAACAGACACCAGACATGGTTGGTAAAACCTCTAGTAGAGATTTAGGGAAGAGAGGAAATAACAGCTGCTTTTGTTGGTATCTGTGCACAGCAAAAGGTGGTGTCTGTAAACACGAGGATGCAGTGTGTGGTAACCAAGCGGTGAGCATCTCTGGTCTCTGATATTCCACAACGGAAGCTGCTAATTCCCACCTTGCAGTGAGGGAGTGAATTGAAAAATGTAATGCTGGTTAAAAGTACTGTTAGTTTCAGGAAGAAAAAATGTTAATATTTTATGTTTTCTTTTAGTTGTGACTTCAATAAAGGCAGGTTTTCAAAGTTTGGAAATTGATCCTTTTTTTTTCTGTAAGATTTAAGATTAAAATTCTTCAGAGCACCTCCATTGCAATTTCAAAATCAGTATATACTGAAAAGAATGTAGTATTTCATTGAAATATAGGGGCAAAGAAAAGCATACATTATTTTGAATTAAGATTTTTAAGAAGAAAAGTCTTCACCTTTGACCTTGAGAGTGATGATGCCGCTTTGAGTTTATGGGGTTTCTCTTAAAAAAAAAAAAAAAAGCCTCTTCCTTCCCTAACATTATTTTTTGTGGAAGTTCACACTACAAATAGGTCTAATAAGAACATTTATTCCCACGAAAGTTGCCCACAGTATTTTTTGCTGTGTGTTTGTTTTTGAATGGGATGCATGTGTCCCTGGGGCATCATGAGTGCCCCACTCTCCCCTCAATAGATGTTCTTCTCCCATCCTTAGTCTAATAGGGAGAATGATACACTTACATTACAGTTCCATTTAAACAATAGCTGTTGATAAGAAATAAATACTTCATTCCCAAATGGTGTCTGCAGTATTTAAAGGTCTGGCAAGTTTTCAAGAGGATAGGTCTAAATCGCTGCTGCTTCTGTGGAAAATGATGAGCAGTGTCATGTGATCAGGGACAAAGTGGTTATTGAGCAGGGGTGATTTAGAGAAAGTAGCTTTTAATAAAGAAAAAAATACCACTTCTCATGTGAAACCACCCCTATAGCTATTTTGTAAGGTAAATAAGCTAGTTCACTTAGTAGGGTTAACCCACAGAAATGTGGGTTATGACTAACTTGGTCACTGTCTATTTCCCTAGAAATCCTTGTTTTTTTTCTCTCTGCTGCTATTCTTGCCCACTGTTTGTCTCATGGATGCACCTCCCTGTATTCTTTGAGGCAGAGAAACAATATTCCTGATAGGTTCACTGGAATTTTTTTCTTGAAGAAGCCACAAAGTATTGTTTGCATTGTCTGTATTGGACTGATGGGAAGATTGCTGCGTGACTGAATGTATGTCGGTCAGTTGTTTTGTACTTTGTACAAAACTACAGTCTTTAGTGATCTGTTTTCCTGATCAGGTTTGAAGTATTCAATACAGTTCAGTTTTACAGTACTGCAATATAACAGCTAAGGCAGATTTTGACATACTACTCTGAACTGAGCTAAGTATCTCCAGGTTGCTCAACCAGAAGCCCGTGAGACTTGCGTTTTGTACTTTTGATGGAAACAGTTTTGGACTGAGAAGGCTTTTGCTGTGGTATCTCCTCTGAGAAGCAGATATTCACAGAACTGCCTGATAGTTAAGGCTCTCACTGATTTTTTTTTTTCACTGGCAGCTGTGCCTACTGTTTTTTAAAGTTAAATCTCGAATATGTAAGAGCTGTCTAAAAGTGGTGATGGTAGACACAGGTTGCCATTTCTGCACTCTCTAAACTGCACATATTGTCTCTTGATGTGAACATTTCCCATCTTACTTTTGACTCTTAAAGTGACATGACACCTGAGGATGTACTGAGACACATCACAGGTTTAGCTGTGGTTGCTGAGGCTCAAAGGCCCCACTGCTGCCCTTTGATCTTACTTCTCTTGTTAGCTCAAGCCAAAGTTTTACCCAGTGATTCCAGTCTTCAATGAGAGAACATCTTGCTCATCTAAGGTCAAATACTGGGTCACTACACAAAGTCCACTAATGTGCAGTTAAGCTAAGCCCTGTCTGTTTGAAAGCAAAGCCAAACCCCCTAAGCAGCTAATATTCTGTTATGAATTAGTTTCCTTTGACAATACATTCCTGTGGGTATTTACCCCGGCAGTTAAAACCTGTATTTTAATTTCCTATGACTTTTTTCCCTAATTGGTCCTCTAGTGATGTCTAATTACCAAAAGATAGTTAAGAAGCATTTCTAACCTGCAGCAGTATACATGCTTACACCCTTTCTGTAAGGTAGTTGTTCACACCTTTCTCAGGTTTAATTTTGTGTCTGCATGCAGGTGTCTTTTCCTGTGTAGTGGGTTCATCAGATTGCAGTCAAGTAGACACAGTATTTCCCCATGTCCTTTAGTGTATGTGTGTTTATCTCAGCTGCTTTCAGTAAATATTTTCTACCTTATCACTTTATTGCAGTGGTAGTTTCTACTTTATAACCATCTCTGGTTTTGATCTGGTTATAAATCATTCTTTGAGTTTAGGGCATGTTCCCCCCCTGTAATTTCTTAATCTGTTGCCAGGTAACTCAGAAACTTTTTTTACAGGTAACTTTTTCCAATTTCTTTCCTCAAATAAGGATCTCTAATGTAATCTTAATTTTACATGTTTAGCTACTGATAGGTGATTAAATAACAAATCTCTTTCAACTTGTAGTCAGTGGGAATATTGTTTGTGTTTGGGGTATGTTTTTATACCTCAGGTGGTTTACATTTTCTGTTGACCTGGAATGACAGCTATTGATGCATGTCAGGAGAAATCCAGTCTATGTTTGTATCTTAATAAAGTAATGTGATCTTTCCTGTGTAGAATGTGTATTTTTTTTCAAGCGTATGAATGTTTAAACACAGCAGTTTGGGTTATGTAGCATAACCCTGTAGATTTCTTATTACTTTTAGTCTCATGACTAAACAAATTTTATTTCATTCACATGATTTGCAGTACAGTGGGTCAAACAAATCAACAAGTATTTGTAAATCAGTGTAACCATAGATACCTATGGTAAAAGCCTGGATGCAGTCTGTTACGCAGTGTGCAGGATGCCCCACAGCAGTGCATGCTGATGGGGGAAAGCACAGAGGGAGCAGAAACTAGGTCAGCCTTCACTTTTTAGGGGAGCAAATAGAAAGTGAGTGTGCTTATCAGAGTCTGTCTTGCAATGTATGTTTGGACTCTTATTAAATGTTAAAATTTAACAGAAATTATTTAATAAATTCATTTATCTTCAGGCTTTCTCTTCTACTTTTGCTTATGTAATGGTGCTCTCGCGTAGTTCATCTCGATGATCCCTAGAGTGCATGAGTAACTCTCGTGTCAGTTGAGAAGAAAAATATATAGTGTATATTGGGGTGGGGTGTATATACAGTCGTTATGGGCAAACTTAAAATAAGGTGCCTGCATCTGCACTTGTGAGATTGTGATTTAAAATATGCACAGCAATACGTTCTTTGGGTTTTCATTGGTCATTTAACCTAAACTAGGGCATGAGGAGTGGAAATTACAGAGATGTAAAGGTGTCTGTTCAGAATTTGTAATGTTTGCTGTGGACATCTTCCTAGGTTTGCTGTTCTTGGTTCATATAGCTATTATTTTTGATCTCTGATTTTCCTGTTCAATCAGGTCACAGTGTTGGGGCCTGAGGGTGTAGTCCCCATTGTATTCTATAGTTGTAGCCAGTACCAATAATACAGTGATTTATGTTTTGTATAACCCTTAAAAAAAAAAAGAGAGTTGAAGTAGAGGTTGAAGTAGGGAAATTATTTGTGTTGCAGTTAAAAACCAGCAAAACACTCATAAACAAGTTCAATTTTTAAAGTGTTAGCATTATCACAGCACCCCTTTGCTGTTTCTCAAGATGTTAAGTCTTCACTGCACTTGAAGTGATTTGTATCTCTTTGCTGCCCTTGCTGTCAGAAACAGCTGCTGAGGCTCCTAGGTTAAACTTAAATGTGATACTTGTGTCTGAGGAAACAAAGGTGTCTCTTTATTGGAAAAAGTCTTTGTTTGCTTAAGTCACAACCCAGCGCTGTCTAGCACTGTTTGCAGAGGGTTTTAGCAAAGGATATTCCCAGTATGGCTTCTTACCCAGGCTGGATAAAAGTCTAGACCTATTTTCTTTCTGAATTCCAGCCTTTGTTTTCAGCGTAGTTAACCATATTGTGGTTTGACAAGTCAGGTACTGACATGAGGATTTTTTTTTTGTCCTTTTGTCAATAAATACTAAACCACAAACTATGAGATTACTTTACAAAGATGTATGTATGCACTTTTGCTTCAGTTCCAGGTGCTATTATTTGGCATGAGGTTTAAGTATATCCTGTTCTGAGGTTGGACTTCTCCACTGTTGAGTTCCCTAATAACAAGAACAGAGGAAGCACATATGCAACAGCAAGGGTTGTTATTGTTCAGATTTGATTCCAAAGTTTGACTCATTCTTAGAGCTACTGAGTTTTTCAGAAAACCATTTGAGAACATTTAACTGCCAATATCATTATAGCCCCAAACTGTTAAAATATTCTCTGAAGTACTCTATATGAATTAGCATGGGTGCAACTGATAATTTAAGTGGCACATTGAGAAGTTTGTTCTTCTCTTCATAATGAAAGCCATTATCTGCTTAAATAGATATTAGATGTTTATTATGCTTTGTCTTATTAATACCTGGCTGTAAGAAAGGAAGAATTAAAAAATGAAGTTCTTTTTAATTCCTGACCAACCATGATGAAAAGTCCTTAGTTGAGTGGGTATTATTATTTGTTTTTTTAATTGTCTGCTTTCAGTTTGATTTAAAGTCTGACTCATTAACTGAAAAGGAAGGTTTTCAAATATTTAATTTCAGGACCCTGAATCTATTTGGAGAGCTTATTGATGTTCTTGGTTGTGACTGCTGTGCGAGCAGTACTGGCATGTAGGTTATGTTGTCTGGACTTGGCCTCTATAGTATTTGAGCATGCTGTGTTTGCTAAGACACCACAGAACTCAAGAGCAGCAATATTGATTTGAGTTTTCTCTGCCTTTAAAACCACGAATTCCAAAGCTGTAAGTATCTGTCAGCCCACAGCTGTCCCAAATCCACAGTGTAAACAAGAATAATTCAGTGTTCCCATCGCGCACAAAGTTGGTGTGGTGACTTTTTTAAGTTTTAAAACAGTCAGTTAATTAATGAAAAAGGCCACTGATAAATGGCTTTCTGTCTGCATGTATATTGTGCTTGCCTGGGAGCTCTTATAACTTGAATTTCAACTCCTGTCACTGTTAGAATAGGTTGACCTATAATTAAAATTATTTTAAAATTCAAGTAAGCGTGCGTGTAAAATAAAAGTCCCAACCAAAACCCAAAGTAATTTAAAGTAATTTATTTTTGAGTACATGTAAGTGCAGCTTCTGCTACTATGGATGTGAAGTTTAAGTTTTAAATCTACTGTGCCTTTTCATTTTGGCTGTATGTTAAAAAAAGAAGACAAAATAAATACATATGTAGCAAAATCCAATAGTTTGCTTTGCTATGAGACCAATTCATAGCCTGCTTGGTAAATTAAAATTATTGCTAGTGCTTTTCTCAAAACAAAGTTTTGGAATAAATCTTTTCAGTTTGAAATTTTAGGGTTTATTCTATGTTTATAAAATTCAGGTTTTACCAGATTGTGTCTTAGCTGTCTCTGGGATGTCCAAGTGCATGTGACTATTTGCTCTCATTAGAGGCCTGGCCAGGATAGTGGGAATTTTGAAACTGTGCACCTGTAGGGTTTGGTATCTGCATCTGCCATTCTTTCACCACTTCTGTGTAACAGTGAGCCACTTAGGTCCAACTTTTCATAGATGGTCCTGTTTCCTTGATTCTGTGACATGAAATATGTAGACCTGATTTGGAAGAGTGCAGAGTGCTCATATGAGTAACAAAATCTGGTACTGGGAGTATTTCAGCTGTGTAAATTGTTATTTAATTGCAACTTTTCCAAAAGTGCTGCTCCCTGTCACTGTCTGTTGGGTGCTCAAAATTGGTCATTTTTAGCTTTAGTTGGTCTTACATAGTTTCAGCCATTTGTAAGTTAAGCTGGTGACATCTTACATTGGAAGGTGTCAGCAGTGGATTCTTCAATGCCTGTTAAGCTGTGAGGTGCTCCAGTGCTGTATCCTATAGAGAGAACACCTGGAAGGGTATGAAATCTGCTGGTGTGGTGTGCACTGGGACATGTACTGAACACCAGAGGTGGAAAAAAACCTATGGAGCATCTTTGGTTCTGTTGCACTGTTATAAGGCTTCATTCTGTGGGGAGAAAAAGATATTGCTCATAAAATTAACAGCTATTTTGTGATCCATGTCTGTATGAGATAAAGGGATACAATGGTACTAACTGGTGAAAATCAAGAAGGAATAATCTGATGCTATGTTAATTGTACACATACAGAGTGGTCCATTGGAGTGATTACAGCAATTAGTCACAGCTTGGCCCTCAGAGAAGTCTGTTTGCTTCAATAGGATCAGAAGCTGTTTGCCCATTCTGTTTTCCTTGAGTTAATTCAGTGCTTAAGCATTGGTCTAGAGCTTTTCTTCTTGCTCTTATCTGCAGTCTTTTCCTTTGTGCCTTTTTAAGTATTCTTAAATATTAATATCAAATGCTCACTCAATACAGTTACCTTAGGTCTTCCTCCTAGGTGTATAAAAATAAAAACTTAAATTTAAAACACTGGGTGGCTATTAGGTCAAGAGGTCCTTCTTCCCTCTATTCTACCCTGGTGAGACCACATTTGTATTGTGTTCATTTCTGGGCCCTTCAGTTCAGGAAGGACAGGGAACTCTTTGAAAGAGTCCAATGCAGGGCCACCAAGATGATTAAGGGAGTGGAATGTCTTCCTTATGAGGAAAGGCTGAACGAGCTGGGTCTCTTTAGCTTGGAGGAGACTGAGGGGTGACCTCATTAATGTTTATAAATGTTAAGGGTGAGTGTCAGGAAGATGGATCCAGGCTCTTCTCAGTGATGGCCAGTGATAGAACAAGGGGAAACAGTTCCAAACTGGAACATAGGAAGTTCCATCTTAATATAATGAGGAACTTTTTCACTGTGAGGGTGACAGATCACTGGAACAGGCTGCCCAGAGAAGTTGTGGAGTCTCCTTCTTTGGAGACATTCAAGACCAATCTGGACACATTCCTGTGTAGTTCAGTCTAAGTGATCCTGCTCAGGCAGAGTGGTTGCCTTACATTTTGTGAATCTGTGAATTTTCTGCCTCCAGAGAGCTTGCTTTCTTAGCAGCTGTAATTCTTCCATATTGACCCAGGGCAAAAAAAAATCTTAAAAACTTTTATCCCATCTGCCAACTTGTCAACAATTTACAGGAAATGTTTCCCAAGAGTGTCACTATATGCATCCTGGTGTGCTGGTTAAAAGGACTCTGCATGTCATTGGGACAGTTGCCATCTGGAGCATAGAGAGAATTACTGTCTTTAATATGGTAACTGCTGGGAACTCCAGTGGAAGATGTGGGCCCCCTTTGTGCTAGGTGATTCAGTTAAAAGAAAAGGAAAACATCCTAGTAATTGGTATTTAGAACATGCAATTCACATTTTAAAATGGATCAAAGATATTAAAAGTAAGGATGAGAGAATAATAAATCGGAACTAAGGAAAAATTACAGTTTACCAGAGTAAGCTGGCATTAAAAGTAGTGAAATTGAGATTGTCAGCTGAGTTAGATATCTTTGTTGGAGAAATAAATAGGGGAAATCCCTTTAAGTTCAGTAGTTTTTAAATTAAGGGTTATTTTATTTGTTCAGATGGTGTTTTCATACTGTAGAAAAATCCCATTTTCTGGTCAGCTGTGAAGGTACTGTTAAAACTCCCTGTAATCTGTGATAGCATTTTATGGGAAGAACTGGATTCTATACTTTTCATGTGTTCTTTAGCACTGTTAACTGCCAGATGCTAAAGAGTAGCAAGTGCCTTTATTTGCTGCCTGCTTCTGTCTTGGGTTTCAGTGCAGCTGGCAGTTTTCAGATAGCTTCTGCTTCACTTGATTTCTATACTGCTAAAGTTGTAAATGAGTCGGTGATTTCTTATTAATCTCATTAAACTAGAACTTGAACTCTTCTATATGTAGGATGGTGTGTAAGGAATAACAGAGGATGGTCCAAGTCAGACACAATGTACAAACACCAGTCAGATACCCTGGCTCGGGTATCTACCCCTTTTCTCCCCTGACCAGGGAGAAAGAACTTTAAAACTGTTCCCATGAGAACCGACCTTCATGTGAGAAGGAAAGCACAACATTCCCCTGAGACCAGAACCTTCACGTGTGGGGAAAACCATTTCATTGTGCCGGTGTAACAGGGAGCCGTTGCCAGTCAGTGAGGATGGTCAGTCACCTGCTGTCAGTCAAACAGGCTCACGAGTCCAGCAAGGCTTTGCTGGACCTGTTGGCCCCACGTGCAGCTTATGTCCTGCACCTTATGTCCTGCACCTTATGTCCTGCACCAGGCCCAAGCCT
>VXBZ01008513.1:16796-28371 GCA_013399135.1 Heliornis fulica
GCCGGGTGCAGGACATAAGGAGGCTGCCTTGGTGGTGCAGGGAGACAGACATCAAGCGTGCCCTGAAGCTGGGGGGAACACCCTGAAGATGCTGTGCCTGGCTCCCTTCATTGCTCTGCTGTGCACCCCTGATCATCCTGCTGCTTGGCGGTGTTGTGAAGATCCCAGGGTTGGTGGGACTCTCATAAAACCTGTTACATTCCTTAAAACAGCCTAGCAAGGCTTTCTCTCTCACAATTGCTGTATGCTTGAACATGGCTTAGTGAAGCTTTCTCTTGGCACTGCTCTATGCTGGACAACAGCTTAGCAAGGCTTAAAACAATAACAGCTCTAATATAATTGCTGCTTTGGTGTGGACTTGTGTTTGTGCATTGGAAGAACAATTGGCAAACAAGAACACTGTTACTGCAATGTTAACAGATGGGTGGGGTTAGTATAATTCACATACTGTCCTCATTAGAAATTTTTCTGTATATGTAGAAAATTGTTACTCCAGTATGTTTATCCTAGAACATATTATATTTGCAGATCTTGAATGGTGCAGCAGATGAACAAACCACTGGAACAATGACAGTCTTCTTATTGTTACTGAGATTTTGCTTTGCCTGGATACTGATTTCAGCTAAATACATTTATTTGGTTTGGACTTAAAATTTTTCAAGAGTTTTAATCTGAAACAAAGTATTCGTAGACGAGAGGCTCAACATGAGCCGACAATGTGCTCTTGCGGCCCAGAAGGCCAACCGCATCCTGGACTGCATCAAGTGGCCAGCAGGTCGAGGGAGGTGATTCTCCCCCTCTACTCTGCCCTCGTGAGACCTCACCTGGAGTACTGTGTCCGGTTCTGGAACCCCCAACATAAGAAGGACATGNGACTGGATATTAGGACAAAGTTCTTTACTGTAAGAGTGGTGAAGCACTGGAACAGGTTGCCCAGGGAGGTGGTGGATGCCCCATCCCTGGAGACGTTCAAGGCCTGGTTGGATGAGGCCCTGAGCAACCTGATCTAGTTGGGGGGTGTCCCTGGTTCTTGCAGGGGGGTTGGACTAGATGACCTCTGGGAGTCGCTTCCAACTCTAATCATTCTATGATTCTATGATTTCTTAGCATTGCATCAAAAATGGTCACAAACATTAAATGACAAACTGAGTGTTGAATGTTTACAACATGTTAAAATAACTGAGATTTTCACAGCACAAAGATTTACCTTTTTACTCTAGCAATAACAATCTTGACAAAACATAACAAATGTTGAAAATTATTTCAGAGAAAGCTGATGTAACTTGTATCAGTGGCCCTAGGAAATTTTACTTACCTTTATTTTGGTTTTGCTGAAGAAATATGTTTTCTTCCAGCCATCTGGTGACCTCTAAAAGTGTATGTACCATAAATTAGGAAGTACAGCTGAGTTTGTATTTTGGTTACATGACTGGATGTGGGCAAATCTTACCATGTATCCTTGGTAGCTCTGAGACATGAGTTTATCAGAAGTCAGTTCACCAGTGCAGCAATTCAGTGAAAAGAATTATCATGATGCCTTTCCTTTTCAATATTTATTTTTTCAGGCCTTTTGGCCTATTGTACATTGTTATTGGTGAAATTGTGAAACATAATATTTTTCACCTAAGTCATCACTTCACTTGCTTCTATAAATTTTCTCCCTTTTAAAAAAGAACAGAAAGGAAGAGAAATGCTGCTGCATTCACAGTTGTGGGCAGAATATATAACATAGACAATAAATGTGTATTGACTGCAGAAGCAATGATGTGTATTGTAGTGAGGGCTGTGGGGTAAACTGGAGCAGCCCTTATATTCTGGCAGTCAGATAGTACATTACTTGCCAGCGTTCTACTTTACCTGGAGGACATAAGTTTTCATCCCAACTCATTCCACCCTTTTTTTCTGGATCTGTGCAGAAAGAGTGTATAATATTATTATTCCAGAAAGAGGACTTCATATGAGAATAAGTTCAGAGTGTATGGAAGCAAATATTCCTTTGCATTTAAAATAATTTGTAAGGTATAGACGAGAATAGGTACAGATCTAAAATCATAAAAAATATACAAAATATCAGACAATACTGGAACAGGCTGCCCAGAGAGGTTGTGGAGTCTCCTTCTCTGGAGACATTCAAGACCAATCTGGACATGTTACTGTGTGATTTAATCTGGGTGATCCTGCTCAGGCAGGGGGGTTGGAATAAATGATCTTCAGAGGTCCAGTCCAACTCCTGACCTTTTATGATTCTGTGGGTGAGATATTTGCGAAAGTAATGTGAAAGGCAATCTTACAACTAGTCATTTACTTTTTTTTTAAAAAAATTATCTCACCCATTGAATCACAGTGTTTTTAAAGTATGTTAGTCTAAAATTGCATGCCACTTGAAAATAAATAGGAGGAACAGGAACAGGCTTGAATACTAGGGATGGAAGCCTAGAATTAATATTGATCATTCTAATCTCTGCTATGTCTCCAAAATGAATAAAGACACATTTGCCCCCCACCTTGCTAACTGGTGGGAGGATAATTTAAATTTTGTACAGTGTTACTGCTTTTTCCATGAAATATCTGTCAGATGTAGCAGAAAGATGTTCCCAAATAAATTTAACATCACAGGCTTATCAGTAAGTTATATCTGGGATATGCAGCATTTTGGATAGGTGTTTGTAACAAGTAACAGTTCATTGGAGAATACTGTTAGCAAAAGGAATCTGTTTTCTTAATGTTTGTTTAGTAACGGCCAATGAATTGAGATGTGAGGCGCAAATGGAATTCCACATAAATTATAATTCAACTGTCATAGCTTTTGGTCTGTCTTTGTATGTGGAATATAAGTCATGCCTTCTAATTTACTAATTGTTTTTAGTAACTTGTATTATTTTGTGCAGAGTAGTGTTCTTGTGAAATACTAAAACTGAAAAAATAATCAAGTGACACTGTGCATTTATTTAGCTTCTGTAGACTTCAGTAATGGGCATAAAGACTGTATATCATCTCTAAAGTTTTGCCTATTCTATGAGTCCATTTCCAATAACGTCACTGACACTCTGAAAGCACCCTGCAAAACAGCATTAGAGACAGCATACACAAGCTAATATAAAACTATGTTTAGACTGAACCTACCCAGGATGAATAAGCATATGTGTATTCTCAGATGGGAATTTAATCCAGGTTTATGACTTCAAACCAACTACTGCTGCTTCTTAACCACCTGGGAGGATTAATTCCACTATTCAGGGTATTAAGAAGGCTGTTCTAGCATTCTGTTATATGTGCAGCCTCTTGCTTAAATTACATGTAAATTCTGATATTTTTAAAATAAATGTATATTAAGAGAAGCAAGGGAATGTTACATTTTAATTGTATTAATGAATAGAAATCTAATGCATTATTTCTTAGCAGATAAGGAGATGTATTTTATCTGACTCCTTTTCCTTTGAAAACTTCTTAATCATTCCTTTATTAATTCACTTGACATAGCTGGGCCTCTTCAACTTGGAGAAGAGGAGACTGAGGGGTGACCTCATTAATGTTTATAAAAATATAAAGGGTGAGTGTCAGGAAGATGGATCCAGGCTCTTCTCAGTGATGGCCAGTGATAGAACAAGGGGAAACAGTTCCAAACTGGAACATAGGAAGTTCCATCTTAATATAATGAGGAACTTTTTCACTGTGAGGGTGACAGATCACTGGAACAGGCTGCCCAGAGAAGTTGTGGAGTCTCCTTCTTTGGAGACATTCAAGACCAACCTGTGTGATCTACTCTAGATGATCCTGCTCAGGCAGGGGGATTGGACTTAGTGATCTTTAGAGGTCTCTTCCAGCTCCTAGTATTCTGTGATTCTGTGATCTAAGTTCCAGTATTGCTTTGACAAAACTGCAGTCCAGAGGTTTGTATGCATTAGAGTTGTTTATCTCTCAGTTTATGGGAGTTGAGCGTGAAGAGATCATTACATTCATGTTACTTATTTTCCAACTTCCATGTTTATCTTGATGTTAGATATCTAATGATCAAATTACTGGGCAGTGTGTTACACTGGTAGCATGAAGAGAAATGAGGCAATGTGGCCACAGGTGTATTTCTTTCCTAAGTGTCCTACAAATAGTGTAGGGGGGTGGGGGGGGGAAAGTTTTTTAAAGTATTTTTAATAGCTCTGGGAGACCTTTGATGTGAAGCTATAAAAGGAGATATTTGTGAGGGAGAAAAAAACAGAGCTGCAGGTAAGACCTTCATCTGGCTTTGGAAGCTTTGCTTTACTGAATATTTGATGAAACAGACTGCAGATCTCTGCAGTAAAAGTCTAGTCAAATCCCTGTTGGCAGTTAAGAGTTAGTTGCCCTTTCTGGAATTTACTTTGATTGAATCTGCCCGACATCCCTATCTGACAGAGGAGAGCGAGGGAAGCAGAGACAGGAGTGAACATAATGAACAATTAATTTAAACAGCACCGTTTGGACTTTGGGTGCTTTCAGAATGCTGATATTCCATCAGCAAGGTAACCCAAGACGAAGTTCTGCCAGTAAATTAGGATATTTGAGTCTACATTCACTCAGGAATTATGTGACAATCTGACTCAAACTTTGCATGGAATAAACCTCTCTTTTAACCTATTATCGGAACATAAGGAATTAAGGTCTCAAATATAACATGGTTGTGTGTGCCCTTGCTGTTTGGAATAACTTAATGCTCTAATGGATTTGAGGTTAGGCTCCTCCCAGTTCTCTTTACAAAGGATGGTACTTAATGTGTGGATGAGATTTTAACTACCACTGTTATAGACAAAGAAAACACAAGCATGTATTGCTTAGATTTTTTGAGTAATAGAAAATACTGAGAACTTAAATGCACTTGAAAATCTTGAATGTTTTCATATTTCTTATAGAAGTCAACTGAAATAGAGGTGGGGGAAAGTATGGAAGAAGAATCCCTAGTTCTGTTTATGTGGCAGGATGTACAGGGCTGCAGGATTGGAAGAAATGGAAAGGATGGAAAAATAGTGACCAAGAAAGCAGATGGAAGCTGGGGCAGGAAAGGGAATGAGAAATAGATTTGTGAGGAGTAGCACAGTTAAGAGACAAGGTGAAAGGAATGAAAGGAGATCTAAAGGAACCTTTAGAAAGAAGAGGTAGAGGACAAAGGTGTAAGCAGAGAGGGGAAAAATTGAGATGGAGAGAGAGAATAAAAAGAATAAATATAAAGAGGAAGATTGATTAAAACCAATTTTACCAAAACAAGAAAATCTAATATTAACTTGTGCTAATATTTTTTAGTGTGAAGATTCCAGGTGCTATAACATACCTTCTGAGCCAAACCATTCTGATTCCATGATCTCTAAGTAAAACCAGCATATTTTTTGATGACGTTGAGAGATGTTGCTGATTTTTTTTTTTTTCTTCTTGGTTTTAGAATGTCCATTTTGTATATGTGAATAAAGATGCCACATGCACATATAATAATTATTTGTGATGCAGATGCAAAATTACTCTGGTTTAAGAAGTGAATATAGAAACTGGAAATTCTGTAGCCTGTCCTTAGTTGAGAGGCAGAATATAAAGCATAAATTTTATATAAAATATAAATTTGCAGGAACGTTACAATGTTACCTTTAAGTTCACAGGAATGTATTCATATGCAAGTTACCCTAATTCTTATAATGAATGTAAGCTGCACATAGTCTTTTAAAACATATTTGTGCATAAATTTTTGCAAAGTATTAATGTCAATTACTGTTAGATTTACAAGGCTAATGATAACGATTGGAATAAAAACATGATTTGGCTTGCCTTTTCTGCTCTGTATATTCCCACTCATGGAAAAAATGGTACTAAACTGATCCATATTGCTTCATGTGGATCTGTCCAACAAAAGAGAAATTATTAAAAGGATAATTAATTCTTAATCAAATGTATGTAAGTTGATCTTTCAAAATACCGTGACAAAAAGATACATTTGAACTTAAATTTAATTTTTTTCCTTTTTTTTTTTTCCCCAAGAATGCTCTGGATGCTAAACAGAAAGTTAAGCTTAAATATGGAGATTTCCTTTATCCTTTCCAACTGTGTCAGTATGGACTGGAAAAGAACTCAAGAGTCATCTCGTACAAATACCTTGAGCAAGAGTAAGACCATACCCAACAGCTGTTAGAGACATTCTGACATATATAAAAGAAAAAATTCTCATAATGTGTTTCTGAGATGAGAAAAAATACCTTTGGTTTTACATGGCAACTGATTTATCTCCTCTTTCTCTGCTGTTTGAAGATTTAAGAGAACTAGGTAGCTTTCATTGACACCAATTTAGGTTTGCTTCAGATATAAAGGTTAGTTATGTGGTGGGATTTTTCTTGTAATTTAAGAATAATTGTTCTTGTAGCTGGTCAAATTGGAAGAAAAACTGGGAAAAGTACTATAGTACTATAGAACATAATTCATTTATTTAGCTATATAATTCCAGGACATGAGCGTGATTGTTTTTGGTTTGCTAGACAGTAGCATATCAATTATTTTTTATTAAAAACAGTCTCCCACAATTATTAAAATGGCCTTTAAATTAACGTGTAATTTTGATACCTTCAAACAAAAAAACCCCAACAAAAAAACCCCAAACAAAAAAAACCCTGAAATAATTTATTGTGAAAGAGGGTTGGGCCTTTTTTTTCAATCCAAAGCACTACAATCTGTTCACTGTTGGTATTGATGCACCTTGTAATTGAAAATCATCAGCCAAAATTTTCTGAAATAGGGTGTTGAGATAAAATTCTTAGCTTTGTACTTTGGTGTCTGATTTTTCAAATGAAGTTGAGACCATTGAGGACAATGGTCTGCTGAATGAGCTACAGAAGATACCGTGCTTTCTCTGTCCAAATATGGTTTATTTTCTTTATGAACCTTTGTTCTTGATTCCAAAAAAGTCTTAAGGGCCAGTGAATGCAAGGTACGTGCTTGAAGCCAGGATGTGCTTCAGTGCCTTCTTGAATTGAGGTATCAAGAAAATGGTGTTTTCCCCTTAAAAATCTGATTGAAATAGCAATAGAACATCTTTGCAAAGACTAAAGAACAGCTCTATTCTGAGAGGAAGCTGCTTGCTGATTTGCAAAAGGCAAATGTTAATGGATTTACAGCCTTAATGACTGATGTACAATAGGGATAAAAAATGAGAAGAGAAATGCTGAAGTGATTCCAGTGTGATTACATCCAAATTATACTGCTCGCTTCTTTCAGAACAGAAAACAATGGCAGGCTAATGAGAGCTCTACTTTTTCATAATACAATAAAGCTATTAACCAACTGGATCTGCAAACTTTTGTTTCTGCAGTTTCCATCTGTTCATATGGCTTATTGAGATAAAACAGTTAATTTCTATTAGCTCCTGAAGTCACATAAAAGTCTAGGAAACTACTGTGAATGCAGTTATATTTCCAGTGATGCATTACTTTATCCAGCTTTAAGTCTAAAATAATAGCATAAAGTCACTATCTGGCCATTATCTCCTTTCAGTAATATACTGCTTTTTTCAAATCCCATCGTAAAATTATTTATGGATTATTTGCAGAATTCATTCCCTTCTTTATATCAAGTTTCAATGAAGATAATAGCAGTCAGGGACAAGACAACACTAAATGTCTTCATGCAACACCGCTTTTGTGCAGTAAAATAATCTTATCACTTCTGGGAATGACACTGAGTGGGTTAAATTATGGGCAGACAAGCATGCTTGAAAGGTTTTACATGTGTAAATTTAGTGGTGATTAAAATATTTCAGTCAGCCAGGGCTGTAATCTGAGACTGGTATAGGGACAGGGACCAGGAGGTACCTTTTCCCCAAGCTGGAATATGTCAGCATCCCACTTTGAAATGTTGAAATGTTGTGTATCATCTTTTCTTATAATAAACTACTTCTGAATTTAGAAGATATTTTTTGACAGAGGCAAAGATTGCATTGTCAAGTGTTTTCCTTTAGGTACAGCTCTGACTGTATATAGTGCTGTCCTACAAATCCCAGTGAAACCCAATTCTGTACCTCGTTGTACTGACCTGTCCTGGTTACCTGAAGTGTGGTGAAGAGTGATAGAAATCTTCCATCAATCTTTATATATATTGTACCATCCACTCCTAGATTTAGGAAGCAGATGCAATGCAGTGTTCATGACACTGTTGTGTAGCCAGATCAGTTAGTAACATTACTGTGTGTTGGATGAGATGGGTGTACAGATGACAGTGAGTTGGAACAAAGCTGAGGAACTGGGGGAAGACATTCTTTGGCAGAGGAAAATGATTATCAGACACTGTGGCCAAGTACTGAGTGCCCTCTGTCAACTGTAGTCTGAATCTGGGCTTGGGGTGACTCCTACCTGCCACTGGATTGCTGCAGTAGGAGCCACTGCCAGTTTTAGTTCTGTTTGGCTGACTCATGTCTGTTACTGTGTTTTGTCAGAGCCACATATTTACAACCAGCTACAGAGTCTTGCAGTCTTGCTTTTGTGTGTGGTTGTTTTTTTAAAAATTTTTACTTATTAAATGTAGTATGCTTTTTCATGAGTTTTTTAGGTTTCATCTACAGTGTAACTACTCATCTTCAAAAAGACAGGATTATAACCTGAGTACTGATACTATATGAGCTAAAAGAATATGGATCACTTGTTACCTAAATACATTTGAAGTAGCTATAGGCAAGAACAAGTGATGGTGGTTGTTGAGTCTCTTCAGGAGTTTAAGTTCTCATTAGTTTTTTTCCCCCTAGTTATACACTGTGTTGGATTTGTTCGTTCTCCATAGCCTCTAACCAGCAGCTATATATAGTATAGCAATATATGTACTATATTCCACATCTGCGTTATCACAAAGGAACAATTCGCGTGTGTTCGTGACAGTCAGAATGTGTTAGATACTGCCTTTCATTATGGAAGAAAATAGCCCGTGCCAGTACTTTCCATCTAAAGAATGTGTTTAAAAATAGGAAGTGGTTCCAGAGAATTTCCAGGCTCACAAATAGCAGGCATGCTACAGCTTATCTCCATTTCCCAAAGGAACACCATCTGAGTGGTGAACTAAACTTTGGTTGAGATAGTAGGGTGTTAGAGTTCAAATAACTAATCACGAGCCATGAGAAACACCAGGAAAAGTATGGTTATTTTGTGTGAAGGGTCCTCCTTAATGTTCTGGTGGGAGTTGTTTTGTTTGCTTTTGAAGACTATGGTTGCCAGTACAGGAAGCCTGAAAGCAGTATCCAAGTATTCCTAAACTTACTCTAAGCTATAATGTATCTTTTAGTGATACAAGCATTGTAAAATAGGGAGTGGTTTGTTTTCTAGGCAGTAATTCAGACATTGATTATAGTCCTTTAAGTTTTTGTGCCAGAAAATGGGATGAGGTATAGAGATGAAGAATAGTTCTTTCATTTTTATTGATCAATTTTAAACTATTACATAATATTTTGACTTCAGAATTTTGCTTATTTTTTCTGTCTTTATGGATTATGCCAACTGAAAATGTTAGGTCCTCACAATGGATATTCTGAGTCAATGCATTTAGTTAATGATACATCAGAACTTTATGACTTCAGTCATATAAAGATACTGCATATTTTCTTTTGAATTGCATCCATTGCAATCACGGTGATGGCAGCTTGATATATAAAACAGTTCCAACAAAAGTGGAAGAAAACATCTGTCTTAGAAAGGTATTGGCTGAATACTTCAGACTCCCATGCATTGTACTTCCACTGTCTTCTCCAGTGTGCTGTAACTGTTTTTTTCTCTGGCAGTGGCTAAGACCTGATGGATCTGGTGACACTGATGAGAAGGGGTATTTAGGATGAGGAGGTCGCATGTTCTGAAGCACTGAACTGCAGGACAGGAAATACAGGTTATTTGCCTTGGCTTTCAGACGTGCAAGGTAGGTAGTAGTACTTCCCGCAGTAGGTAGCATACTCTTAGCTGTACTGCAGCAGCCGTTCCTTTGCCTTGGTTGGTTATATTTACATTTAAGTAGGTAAGTGTAAATTGAACTGAAGGATAAGATTTATCTGGCTTTTATGTCAGCATGCTCCTGTGGCAGTGTCATGTTTTCTGGCCAGGCAGGCAGTAGAAATGGGAAGTGGGGCCTGTGTGAAACCAGGGGAAGAAAAACAATAGCTAGTGGTGGTGGAGCGGGAGGTATGTGACCTTGGCGCAGCTCTGGGACATGGTCAGCCATCAGGATGTTTTGTGAAGCTTTTTGTCATAAAGCTGCTCAGTCCTTGTATGTGTCTCGGGAGGAAGGAGCTGCTGTGATAGTAACCATACTCTCTCTGCCTTTTATTGGCATAGGAAGGCTTAAAGTATTTCTTCTTTTATCTGTTTCTGTGAATTCAGAAGTAGTGCAAAAAGTTCTTGATGTGCAGTTTTTGGTGATATGGATGACCATTATTCAGAATTTCCTGAAGTTTTTTTCTCCCCCTGTCACTTCTGTGTAAAAACTTTGCATTGCATTAAAACTATGCTGGTGTAAGTGAACAATGACATATGTTAATAATAACCTCTGTTAGCTAGGTTGCATATAGTTTTTCATCTTCCAGAGGGTCTTTTTGTTCTTTATGAAAATTCATACAGAATTTGCAATATGACTACAGTTTAGTGAAGTTTAAATGCAAGGCTGAAAACAGTGGCGAGTTGTGTAAGAGAGATTTTTTGGATGAATGTGAGATTGCCCAAAACAATATTCTTTTGTCAGATTGTGCGCTTTGAGAAAATGAGGAGTATTTGCCCTGTTAGAGAAAAAGCAGGGAGGTTAATGAAGGTGCTTGACTAGAGCTTAGTAGAATAAAAAGAACTTGAAGCTTATTTGTTTACTAGTAGTTTTATTGTGGCTGTACTCTTTACTGCCTTCACTTCAGAAGCATAAATCAAAACCTAAAACTGTCTGGAGAACAGTAAAAATAACGAAAATGGCAATTCAACACCAATTGATACAGATACACAGATTTTTTTTTTATATAGACTTGAAGGAGTCAGGATTTTAAAGATAACAGCAAAAACTGATTGTTACCTTCTAGTTTTTATGATAATGAAAAAAGGAATGCTCTGAAAAGATATTTATGCTTCAGTGAAGTTCCCAGTTTCATAAATACCAATTTTTCAAGGAACTGAGTTTGAAATCACTGCACAGATCATACAAGGGAATCCTCCAGTGTCCTGTTCCCCAGGCTCCCATTTGCCTCACTAAGAATTCTACTTGAGGTAATGATAAAAACAACAATTAAAAAGTCATTTGTTCTGCAGGATTGAGTTGATCCCTTGCGGGGTCAGGAGGATTGTTTTTCCTCAATATGTAATGTTGCACAATTGATTTAAGCTCATAGTTGTTATTACTTGTTGGTTACTTGTCATTCTAAAGCTGTTAATCAGAGTGGTTGCTCTAAGGCAAGAAAAATTGTCTTACATGATAGATGTTAGCTTTCACTTAATTGCTGGGTTGTTTTTTTTTCCCCCTCCAAATAGTTTGTTTGAAAAGTTTTAGTCTTGAAGGTACTACTTGCTAGTTAATCTGGAAATTTCTTAATGGCACTTCCAGCAGTGTTCCATATTTCAAACGGGTT
>VXBZ01008513.1:28411-199430 GCA_013399135.1 Heliornis fulica
TTTGAAAGACCACCACAAGGCATCTAAATCACATATTTAGTGTGGGGGCTCACTAAGTAATGGGATGTAGATATGAAGAACATGAAAGAAAATGTAGGATATGTCAGACAAAGCATTTCCAGGAGACAATGTTATGAATATCATTGTATTTGGTCACTGTTGAGAATTCTTCTGTGATTTTGCCTGCATTTCTTGCCTCTCTTGTTGAAGAAGGGTGGATTTAACCTGATGCAGGTGAAAGTGAAGGTTATGGGAAGATTATACCAAAGAAGAGATTGTTTTATAAGAGATTGGGAAGAGCTTGGCTTGTTTAGCCTAGGAAAACAAAAACTTAAGATTGTGGTTTTTAAAAATGTTGAGGGGGGCAGCAGTAAAGGAAGGATAAGAATTAGTTAAGCCCAAGGACAATGTTAGTAACAAAAAGGCTATAATCTGACTCTGAATTACCCACGAAGTTAGAGGGTTTCTTACTCAGGGCAACAGGACTTCAGGCTGCTACTAGGTATGATGATGAGGGACATAGAAGAGAACTATGATAAAAGTTGAACTTAGTAGGTTGCTGGATACTTTCAGATGATGTCAGTGATGATAGAAGCAAAGATGAAAGCCAAGGCCCAAGAGCTTTTGTGCAGCTTTGTTTTTGATCCTGCACTCATATCCAGATTGTTATTTCACTGGAGAGAATGGAAAGGTTTATCTGGAGTAATAAAAGGGTTATCTGGAGCACTTTGCTTATCATCCTGGAGACAGTTTTCTTATTAAGTCCTTGTTTTTTCTATTTCTATTCAAAGCCATTGAGGAAACAATGAGCTGATAGTCCATTTGTAAAACTGCTGTAACCAGTGTTTCTTCGTTTGGTGAGGTATGCCACGTGAGTGTGCCAACAGGTAAAGTGGATTTTAGCAAACTGAAATGTTCAAGCTAGTGCAGGCTCTTCCAGACACGACTTCCGACTCTCTCTTTGACATTGCCATCAGAAGTGGCATAAATAAGAGGTATGGGAAGATGTAAGAAGGAGTAATAGCCCTAGGAGGAGAGGCAAGGATGCAGCCCGAGGGAAGTGATTCCAGGGAGGTGAACAGGATTCCCTAGCCATTCTGGGCAAGGACAGACGAGGTGGGCAGTATCAGTAGGCAAAGAGGCAACTTTATGTAGCCAGGATGGGCAACAGGGAAGGTCAGGGAGAGAGTTGAGAACAAAAAAAAAAAAAAAGAAAAGCTGAGAACACAAGGCTGGTTGGATAATCCTGTGACAGGTATAAAGAAGTACACAGGAAGAGGAGAAAGTAGTAGAATGAGTCACACTTCAAAAAGCAAGGTGAACAGTAAGATGCACTTGCTTCCTAGTGCATTTTAAGTTGACTATAGAGAGAGGTTTTGAGAGTCTGATACTGCTGCTTTATGCAGGTGTAGGGATTTGTTCCTCTTGTTGAAAAGATGGTAAATGTGTATGAATGGCTTTATTCCCTAGATAATATTTTCTAAACTTCTTTTCTTTCTGGGTTCTACCTCATGTCTTGTTTACACTGTCTCATTTAGCAGTGGAATAGTTGACTTATTATGTAAAACTTATAATGAGATACCCTTTGCTGCAAGCCCTGTAGCAGGAAGTTCCCTCTGCGATCGTGATGTTCTTTAGGAAGCCTCTGTTTAATCTCTATTTTGTTCTTCTTAAGTTGTGTTTCTGTGCCATGAGCATGGTGGTCATGTATTCATAGTTGAGATGGCTGTGCTGTGGGCAGTAAAAACTTCACATGGGTATGTGAGGTCCCCGAATCACACAAATTGTCACAGGGCAGTTTTGGGAGCCCATGGCAGCTGGGAATGGGCTTCCCAACCTCTATAAAACTCCCAGACCCATCTGGCTCTGACCAGAAAAAAAAAAAAAACAAACCAGACTGACTGATATATGCAATCCAAAACAAATCCATGGAGTTAAGTAGTATAGCCACATTTCCCCCTTTTTTTCTGTTCTTTAATATCTTGCCCAATTTGCTCTTGCATCTCTTGGAAAAAAGTGACTTTTTTTATTTTTTATACACAAAAGTGGCTGCCACTGAGTAACTGAGAACCATTTAAGCCATTCTTTTTTCCTTGGGTTCCACAGTTGTGTTCTTCCCTTCTGACCCCTGAAAGGAGAGTTTCATGTCAGGGAATAGTGCTGGAAAAACAACACATTTTTTCATGGCTCCGTATGGATGTTATAAAGTCCTTGAAGAAATCTCATAGATCAGAAGGATGTATATGTATGTATATGTATATGGAAAGCTTCTTAAAAGGACCTACTGAAAAAAAAGAATGTTTGATTATTATTTTTTCTTTCTTTTTTTTCAATTCACCCATTACTTTATGTGTAAGATCTAGTGCACCTCTAATAGAATTTGCTGTATTAATTTTTTGAGATTTCTTTGTATTATTATGGGTCTCATGAGTGATTATATTCTCAATAATAATAAGCAGTAATAAAAAGTTACAGTATTGGCAAATGTTGGCAAAATGTTTACTATATTTCTGAAATTACTGTGCTTCTCTCTCAGACCCTGAGATACAAATTAGGATGTGTAATGATAACTTATTATTGACAAACTGCTTTCAAATGTACAAAAGTGAAGAGGAAAGTAGGAAGACAAACAATGCAATAATCTGTACAAATTTCTTTTGAATACATGAGGCTAAATCAAGAGGAAATACTATGTTCAGTGTTGTTTGTACAGATCAGCTGAGCTGATGTTTTATCTGGGGTTCTACACAGATTGTATTGTCAGCATTATGTCTGTGAGATTTTCATAAGGATGAGGTTATCAGAGGTTATTATCTTATTTGAGCAGCTAAACTGTCAGGTTTGAAAATAGGAGAGGGATTTTTTTTTTTTTTTAAATTCTGTGACACATTCAAGTCCCTTTGATTAACAACCGGTTACTTAAGCTTATATTAGAATGTGAATGAATTCTGCAAGATAATTTTCCAGCTATACAATATGGAGGTTGTTATTCTTCATACCAGAATTATTCCTCTGACATACTGCTCTTCAGGAGTGCAAAAAAATGCTGTTTATGTATTTATTGAACAGTGTGCAGCTATGTAATATGGCACTTAAGTGCTGTGATAGAGGAAAGTGGTGATAACCTGAGGAATTTGTGGAGTATAGCCTGTGATGCCTATCAAGAGTAGATGGAACCTCTTGTTAAAATTTTTCATTACAGTTTTTCTGATTTGTTTAATAAGAGCTTAAAAAGTTTATTTAGGAGTGGTGTGTCAGTGTTGATTCAGGTGGAAAAGTACCTTCTGCAGAATCATTTATCTTGCCTCCCCCATTTCTGTCATGCCAGCAGTGCTCAGATATTGGTGGACAGGCTTTACTCTTAGCTTGGGAGATTTGATGTGGCCAATCTTCTCTAAGGAAATCCCCTAAAATCAGCTTCAGGTCAGACTGCTTTTCCATTGTGGTACTAAGAAAACCTCATCTACAAACTCATTTCCCCAATATTGCCCAGAAAAAAACAAGAGATGCAACCTTGCCTTTACATTGTTTTTTTTAATCTTCTCTACATTAACTATAAGAGAGGAGGAAAAGAGAATAAAAAAGATGTGGCTCGGAGAAGTGTATTGGGTCAAATCATTGTAGAGGGAATCAAAAGAGCAGCTGCTGCAGAGCAGAACAAGGACATGCTCCCACCCAAATACCACCACCCAACCTACCAAAAAACCCTACTGAAAAAAGGAAGGCCAAAGGATTTTGTCTTTATCTTTTCTTGTGTTTTCATGGGGTTTTTTGTTTGGTTTTTTTTTGGGTGTGTGTGTGTGTCTGGTTTTATTTGGGTGTTTTTGGTTTTGGGGTTTTGGGTTTTTTTTTGAGTTTAAACTCAGTTTACTGACTATGGCTCTTATCACTGTTTCTTAGGCAGGGAGGGAGATGTTCTTTTTGCTTCCATGAATAATATATATCAGAAGTCTCCTTTTGAAGATTCTTCATTTAGCATTCTTTACTCCATGTGGGACAATCATCTTGATGTGTGGGCAGCTTCTAACAAATTTCTGTAGGCTTGTATTTAATGTCCAAGCTTCAACTGATGAGCTTGTTTCCAGAATGCAATTAAAATTGTTAAATGAATGAATGAGATGTTCAGTGAAATACAAGTAGACAACTTTGAACTAGTAAAGCAAAACATAAAAGCTGGGTGGTTTGTTGGTTTTGTTTTTTTTTCTTTTTTTTCACAAAAAGATCAGACAGAATCAAGATACAGTGAAGGAGAAGGATCAGGATGCCAAGATACGAGACTATTTCTGACCACAGTTGTCAGTGACATTAACACAACATATCTCTCCACCTAGCATAAGGTCACACTGGCAAGATGCAGAGATCCTGTACATCTTGCCAATACTCACATGATGCTCACAGGCATACTGCAGACTGGCAGATAGCAGTGACTATCAGTGACAGATCCCTGGAACCGGAGGATTAGAGCACTAGTTCTGTATTTACAGACAGAACCCTTCTGCAGTGTTTCTGAAGTATGTAAGAAAGGAAAATTGTCTGAACATTGTCTTTACATCACATATTAGCTGGGAGGAGTGTGGGGGTGTGGTGTGTGTGGAATAGAGCCATTTAGGAACTGAGATTTTCCTTCACAGAGAAGAGAGATATTGCTGAAATCTTGTAGCTTTCATCAGGAATTTAAATTTGAATTCTGTTTGATTCAGAGGAATTGAGGACAGAAGCTCAGAATCTGCACGCCTTGCTGTAAAGCCAGGCAGTCGGCAGAAAAAGCCCACATGGCACCACGCTTGGTTGGTGGTCTGTCAAATCTGGCAGCCCAGAAAAAGGCAGAATATGCCAGGAAGCAGGAAGGCTGCTGGCCTGGCACTTTAACCTGAGGAGTGGGAACAGAGGGATCACAAAGTCTGGGAGTCCATTAGGTCTAGTGAAGGAGTGAAGAATTCAGCTGCCTTGCAGTTGGGAACCCAGACCCATGGGTGTCTCCAGGAAGAAAGGGTGGGATGCAACTTCATCTTTCCCAAGGGAAATGGGGACCTTTTCAAGTCAAGTGAAAGTTTTGATGTGCTGTGATTGTTTTTTCTGTTATTATTGTTGTTATTCCAAATTTTCCCCAAAACAAAACCTGGATTTTAGTGGAAAAATCCTGACCCAGTAGTTGCATGTTTTGATAATCTGAGATGTGTGTTTATCCTTAAGCTTTGGGAGTGGGTGGATGTGCAATGAAAGTGTTTTTCTATTATGCATCCCTTTGATCTGATTGTCTTTCCGGCCCACATCACCTCCGTCTGTATGTTTGTTACATCTGATAAGCAGATTTGAGCCTTCTGGGATTGAGTTGCTTCTCTGCTGAGCCTAGCACAGAGACATTTTGAGACAGAACCCCTAATTATTGAACAATGTATCTTTGACAGTATTTCAGGTAACCTCCAAAAAGTAAATATGTGAAAGGCTTTTAAATTTTTTAGGAAACATCTGAGAACTTGATCATGAGATCGAATGTATTGAGGCTTTTCTTTTTTCATCATCAGAAAAACTGGTCAATGATTTTGGGAGATTTTGGTGGTCACTACAATACCTCAAAAAGCAGTTTTCTGAGCTGATGTTTCCTGCTTTATCAGAATTAGTTCCAGTAGTTCATGGGAGAGGCAGGAGAGTTGTGATGGGACAGGACATTTTCAGAACAGTATTAAAACTAGATATGAATTCTGCACCACAATAATCTAGGAAGGTTAGGTAAAATCTGCATATGTAAAGAAATTTTTACTAAAGCATAGATCTAGTTTATATGCTCAGGTATGCAGTTGACTTTAGTCAATTTTGTGCCTTTTTCATTCACACTTAAAAAATATCTTAGTGGCATGATTCTCCAACAAATAGCTGCCAAATCTTGAGCCTGGGGATTTTTAGTACCTTAGCTCATTTGAACGAGGAATCTGTATCCTTCAGATACTTTGTGTGCCACACGTTGTTCATTATTTTCTTCATGCATCAATTTGGCTTTTTTTTTTAGATTGGATCTACAGCACAGTGAGGGCAGATGTGTGAGAAGTAGGTACGTGTATAAATAATAATGCATCTGTTTTAATTGCAAGACTCTGCCTAATGAGTTTCAATAGTTGAAAGGGACATTTCCAAATGGTCAAATTGACCTCTAACAGTTTTTGAAATAAGGATTGATGGATTCCTAGCAAGAACTTGGTTGCTAGATTATTCTTTAACATATCTTTTCTTACACTTATGCAGCTTAATTTGGCCAGTAGAAGACAATTTTTCAGTAATTTCTTTGTCAGTGTAATTTTTGTTTTCTGTGAAAGTATAATTGGAAATGGATGATTTCTCCAAAGTTGTTGATAAAGTAACTGATGCTTTAGCAAATTATGCAGAAGATGTTCCTGTTATCACTATTAGGATGCCATTATCTGATAGCAACTTCTTCCTGTATGTGGATCTGACTGTGACATAATATTGTATTAGTATTACATAATTCTCCTCCCACCCCCCAAAGCATTGCCCTTTGTGTTATTTTTCCTTTAAATAGACTGCCTACTTCACATCCCTGTTCTAGAAATCGTTGCAGTTCATGGGAAATCTTTCACCTGACTTTTAAGTGAAAAGATTTTTGTCAAGTAGTGTTTGACAGGATCAAATATCTGTAATATTTAGTAATGTTTTGTGGAAGAATTTTTAATTGTTCAGGGGAAAAATAATGCTACACAACAGCAGTCAATGCAAGACAGAGGAAAAACTAGTTACCTTAAATTCTGTACGTATAGCATGTTACTGATTGCATTATTGCTTTTAATTACTGCTTGTGTCCAATTTGTTTCCTAGAAATTAATTGTCCAAATCTGCAGATAGGGTAATGCTTAAATGTTTTTCTTGCCTTATTGCAGTTAGATGAAGTTTGCACTTACATGATTCTTCTATTTATCAGTACTCAGCTATAACATTTTGTGATGACTATGTGAATGTTTTTATCATGGGAAGCTGCCTACCTTCCCTTTATCCTTAAAGTGAACCTCGAAGGGAAGCTTGTGCTTTCTTTTGTTTTCTTCCCGTGTTTTGTTTTGTTTTCTCCCCGTTTCGCCTTGTGGAGGGCATATGGCCGTATCCAGAGCCTGCAGTGAGTGTTCAGCAGCTGAATATATTTGTGTCAAGCGGCTGCAGTGATAATAGGCTGCGGATGATGCAGTCTGCATTGTGAAGTCTTCAGGGAGCCTTGCTCTGATAAACCAAGCTTCATTCCACTGCCGCATTTCAAAGAATAAAGACTGCAGGAACGGACGGTGCTTTAAGTCCCAGATTAAGCTAGAGAGGCGCACAATGCGTGAAAGTTTTTTGGTCCATGACTAAATACACAGGTTTTCACACATGTTCTCTGTAAGAAAATGAATGTTAGCGTTTTGGAAAGTGTTTTACCTCCCCCAACTCCTTGCAGCTTTAATCCGGGTTTGATAGTAAGGATGTCAATTACACTTCTCTCATTTTCAGTGCTTCCCACCTTCACAAAATATTTGTTGTCATGAAATAATTAACATTTTTGCACTGATCTGGAAAGATATACCAGGAAGAAATCCAATTAAGTAGGTTCTTCAGTGATGGTTTTCACAAGTGTTTTAATAGCCCAGTTATTCCAAGGCTTGACAAATAGTTTAAACAGCAATTATTTATGAAAACTTAAGATAGCCTGCAATCTTCGAAACACTTAAGTGATCTCATACAATGTCAACTTGTACAATATGATACTTGACTCTTTCCTTACTGCTGGAATTAGGAAAGTTACTAGTGTATCTGGGCTGTGAGCATTAAAGATGTAGTGTTGCTACAGAAATACCTTATTTGGTTTTGAAACTAAGTGAAGACTTTCTCCTGCTTTCCATTTCTTCTTGTGTTTTGACTGTAGTATCAATTTCCATTGTTTTTCATCATTTTCTACCAAAAAGATCATATGTTTTGTAAAATAGAGAAGCACATCATGATTTTCTGACTTTAAATAACTACCTAGCAGAAAATGGAGAGCACTGGATCTTAAGTTTTTTTTTTTTTCCCTGTTCCTTTGCTTCTCTGCTGAGTAATTGTCTAGAATTGCCCCAGCAAGGTTTGGCTTAGCTTCTGGCTCTTGTTGTGTGGGATATGTAGTTTGTTAGAGTATGAGTACAGTTGGTATGTTAAGTGCTATGAGATTTTGACCTTTTCTGGATGCTCCTTATTAGAATAACGTGTGATGATGTGCAGACAGAGAGGCATTTTCTCTCTACAATCTTGTTTATAAAAACTGAGTTTCTTAAATGAGGATTGGTAACACAAAATACGAATTGTCACTGCTGCAATCTTTGCCTCAGCACTTCTAGTCTTCTCCAAAGAAGTATTCTCCTTTCCATCTTAGACATGGGCAGGTATAGAGCCCCAAACTGCAAGCAATAATATGTAGCTTGGCAGCAGAGGCTGGGTGCGGGTGGCTTTAACAAATACTGTCTTGTTTCAGCCTGAACTCCCTGACTCTTTGGTTTGCCTCATGGAGACATCCACGCTCCCTTTATGGAGTCCTTGCCGGCATGAAGAAGCTTGGAGCTGTATAAGAACCTTTGTAGATTTAGCCCTTCATTAGCAGGGTTTTTTTATTGCTTCAGCATAAAATATGAATTTGAGAGAATTTCTGAAAAGGTATTAAGGCAATAAAGTTTTTTTTAAAACTTTGCTCCTAGTGCTTTTTGGTGGAATAAATAGAAGTGACATTTAGCATAAGATTTTAATTTTTAATTTTTCCTTTATTTTGTTGTAAGCATTAGTAGTTTGCTAGCAGAATCAGGTCAAGCAAACTGTACCCGTGGTAAAAGCTGTAGCAATCTTAGACTTTCAGAAATGTGTTTCAGTTTCAAGAAGTAAATCTTGAAGCAGTAGCTCTAAGACTTCTTGCTGAACATTTTGGCTTTTCGTTATTGCCCTTCAACATTGTCCAGTTACTATTTTGTTAAAGGTCTGATTTTCTGATTGTTTGTGATGTTTTTTTATATGGAGGCAAGACAACAACACCAAGTCTTACGTGGATATTTGGTCCAAAGGGCAATACAAGAAAAAAGATCAGTAATCATCTCAAACTTTGCAGTAAATAAAAATCAAAGAATTCTTGCCATACTTCTTACAGAAACTTAGCAGCGTAACAGACTTTTGGTTGCCACTTCAGGGGAACTATTTTTAGTTACTAGCTGAGATTCTCTGATTTATTGCTTTTTCTCTGCTTTCTGGCCTCTGATATTTGTTGCTTTCAGAGCTGAGGGCACGACAGCATTGTGATGAACAATAACAGAGCAAAAGGTAGTATAGCAGATTTTTGGATGTTACAGACTATCTGGCCAGGATGAACTTGTAATTTTGTTGCTTAATTGCTTCCTTAGCACCAACTATCACTGACTAAACTCCATCCTAAATTGTCTTTATTCCTGAAAGTGAACAGAAACAAGACCTCTGATCTGAGTATTTTGTCCAAATTCTGATAATCAAGCCTATATAAGGCTAGATATACATATCAAATATGTATAAACATTTAGAGTGAAATTATTCTTAATAGTATTTAATGTAGGTGCTCTTTAACTTCAGATGCTCTGAATAGTTAGGCCCTATGAAAGTAATTTGCAATTTACTGAACTCTATTTTCCCTTTCTTTGTATTTAATCTGAACAATATTTGTGATTGTTTACTGCTTTTAGTGTTTTTAGTCTGAGTTGGATTTTTTGTTTTGGCTTTTTTTTCTAATTTGGTTTTGTGTTTTTTTTTTTTTAAAGGCATGATATACTATTTTAAGAGCCATCTGATTTCATAACATAGAAGATTAGACACTCTAAGCAAGGATTTTGAGCTCTTGTGATACATTATTTTTCTAATGATAAGGAAACTGGGAGGATGGAATTATTTTGGTTCTTCAAGGAAGCTGTAATCTTTTCTCACCTTTCCTTGTAAGAAACATTTCTGTTGTGGAGAAAGGGAAATTCAGCCAAGGAGAATTGGTGGCATTATGAATTTGAGTGAATCGGGTTTTCAAGGATGGGAGATGCTAAGGGTCAGTGCAGGAGATGAGGAAGAGCTGAAATCTGAATTCCCCGTGGACTGTTGGGTCCTGCCTGTTATATAGTAAGATTTTCTGCATCTTTGTGCTGCCAAATGCTTTTCACCTTCTCTTTGTTATCCAGAATTCTCTGAAGTAAATATCAGTTTTATTATAAGTGGTGTGTATTCTGTCCAGTACTTGGCCACACTTTTTGTTTATATTTTAAAAATTTATATTTCATATTTAAATCTTAATTTTAAGTGAAAAAGAAAATAAATGTTCAGGTACTCAATATGTCTTTGAAATTAGAGGTGGCAGAATCTGTATTAGAAACATTTCATTAAGAAGATTTAAAAGCACACTAATAATTGATTCTCTGCCAATACATGTGAGCAAGATTTGTTTGAAATTGCAGCAGATTCAGTGTTGACTCATGATTTGATGAAGGCTACACCACAAGAAGGTTCTATCTTCTCAAACAAAATCTAGTCTATATTAAAAATAAATTTTCTGCACACTTTGAAATAAAGGATAATTGCAGACTGGATATGGCATTTCCATTGCTACAATGTATAAAGATTTTCACCTTATCGACACCTTGAAATATTTTCTCTCTCTTGGAATGAGGTACATCCATAAACTTGGTGGGAAGACAAACTATATGGTGCTCTGTATCATTTGTGAATGGCCACATACTCCAGATTAGTTTCGTTCAGATGAGTCAAAACAGAGTTTGTTAATCCTGAGGGACTTAGTAGTGTGATACCAGATGAAAATTAACATAGATACAAGTGGGAGACTGTTTATGATTCAGAGCATGTACTTTTATCTGTAAAGACTACTAATTGGGGAGGAAACATTGTCAGGAAACATTATTTAGAAATTCCTAGTTTAGCAAAGATGATTATCTGGTACACAGAAAACAATAAAAGAACAAATAAGAAATATTAGAAAAGGAATGTAAAAATAGAAAGAAAACCAGTTATTGTTGTAAGACTGATTTGTTATTACCACTTCAGTATGGTGTTAAGGAAAGAAGTTCATGTAAGGATATGAAACAACTTTTGTAATGACTGAGCTTCAAATGCAAAGGAAAAAAAAAATGGCAAAGTTTTAAGGGCCTTTCTCTCTTGACAACTGTAATACTGAAGTTAAAATGCTTTGCATGAACATCCCTCAGCATGACTGCATTCTAAAAAAGGGCTTGGATGAATTATGCAAAGTAATGAAACATATGGTAGAGGCTGGTCAGATACTACCATTGATATTTTGCTTAATATAAGGTGAAGATGCATAGAATGTTACTGCACTGTAAATTTAAAAATAGTAATCCTTGCTGCTGATGCAACAGAACTGGAGGTGTCTGGAATGTAAAGGAAAATTAGACATATTTCATGAATCCTGGAGGTCTTAGTGTGGTGGCTTAATTGCTGGCCAGCACCACCCCTGTTGCCTGCTTGCTTGTAATCCTGAATGGGGTAAGGGAGGGAATTAGAAAAACAAAACAGAGAAAAACTTGTCAGTTGAGATAAAGACAATTTATTAAAGCTAAGAAAAAATGCAGGACAAACTGACCCCAGGCACCCCAAATGATGCAAAGGCAATCCCACCACCTCACTGAAGCAGACTGATGCTCAGCCAGTCTTCATGCAATGGCTACTCTGGAAAGGCTGTCCCTTGATTTTTATTGCTGAGCATGGTGTTACACAGTATGGAATATTCTTCTGGGCACCTGTCTTGGTGGTGTCACCCCCACCTCCCCCAACTTCTTGGTCACCTCTAGCCTGTTTGTTGAGATGTCAGAGTGAGAAACAGAGACCCTTTGAGACTTTGCAAGTGCTTCAGCAATAACTAAACCACTGGTGTGCTATCTACACTGTTCTAGTCATGAATGCAGAACACAGCACCTGGTGGGCCACTATGAAGAGAATTAACGCTATGCCAGTAGTACCTGCTATGCTCACTGATCCATCTTTCTGAAGCTCTCTGTAGTAAGTAAATGCTGACAGTGGTGTGTACAGACTTGTTAACTAAAATCTGAGTTCTTTACCTGTTCATGAAGAGTAGCACATTCTTCTTGTTCCGGTTCTGCATAGGTTGGAACTGCTTGCAGGAAAACTGTCAGAATCAGCTTCAGGCTGTAAAAATCACTGATAATATTTCGCTGCTTTTTCTGCTGCACTGATGCATCCCTACAAGATGGTGTAATTGGACAGATGTCATTGTTATATAATCTTTAAAGCACTTATTTTACTAAGTATTTTGAAATTGGATTTACTTTTGGATAAAAATAGTTTTACAATTAATTAGAGAAAATGTGAACCTCACGCAAATGAAATTTTGTTTCCTGTCTGCTCAAGTCCTCTAGTGTGTTTTTAAAACCTACAAGAAGCTGGGTCATCTAGGAGGCTAAAATCTTATAGTAAAACTCTTAGTTGAATCTATTGCAAATCTCTGTTAGAAATTGATTTTCCATTGTTTCTAATTCAATTTTTCAAATGTTTTCAACTTATTCAGAGAAGAGATTTTTGGAATAATTCCTTGTATTTCAATACTATTTTCCATAATTTCTTTATCCCCTTGAGATGGCATTTTTAGTCATCATGTTCTCACCTTCTGAAACTTCAACAGATACCTGTAAAATCAACCTGATTCAAACTAGTTTGAAATGAACATACTTGCAACTAGCATAACATGGTAAATTAAAGTGGATGGCTGCAACAGTTGGGGTAATGACAACCTTCTGCTAAATATGAACTTGCCTTTTTATTTCCTTTCGATTTCTGCTCTGGAATTAGTGGTATCTGATGAATCTAAGTTAGAGTTTCTGTTAAAAGAGGATAAATTAAGGTTTGGTTGGTTTTTTTTGTTTTTCTTTTTTTTAATAAAAAAGGTTCCCAATCTTTGTCACTTGAGTTTTGCTTTTGACATGCTTAAGGTTAACTTTGACATCAAATTTCCATTGGAAGTTATAAACTAGCTTGGCTTCAATGTCTCAAGCAAAGCTTCAGACAGGAACAGAATAACTGAGGCCTGAGTGAGCCTTTGGTTCCCATGCTGTAAGGATGTCTGGGGATGAAACACTGTGGGCTGCATTTTGTGTGTGAGGTTCCTCCTGAGCCTAAGAAAGATCCCTTAGAACTACAGCATGTTCCGCTAAAGACTTTTTGGCTTTTTAGCAGAGATGACTGGTTAGAGAAGTTGCTGACTGTGGAAGAAAGGATGTGACATTTCACAATGAGCAGTTATGCACACCCATCTGCTTGGAGTAAAATTTAGCTTCCTCTTACTGGACTGTGACATCCAGAAGCTTTTTTTTTTTTAACAAAAAAAAGCTTTGAGAAGATAAGATGAATATAGTATAGCAAGATGATATGTGGCATTTGTAATGTCAAGGCAAATCTCCTTTAGTTAATAGTATTATCTCTGGAATTTGCAGGAAGTACAGTCAAGAATAAACTTTAAAGCTAATTTTTCTCATCCTTTAAAAAAAAACTCAACAAGATAATGTTAGGTTTTTTTGAACTTCCCTTTCTCACTTTTATTTGTGATATCCAAGCCTGGCTTGGAAACAACATTTTTTGCTAGGTTACCCTAGCATGATGTTCTGTGTTCTTAATATCTTTTTTTATTACCTGTTTCTCATGTAGGTACGAGACAAAGTAATCTTTGAGGGAAGACATACCATGCTGTATTTGAAAAGCTATTATGTGTAGCTGCTAACATAAACACTGACAAGGTTTAGGAGAAAAGAATTGCTTCCCATATCATGAATTCTGGCTGCTACCCATATGTCTCTTGTCAGGGAACATCATGTCTGATTAAAAGAAAAGAATTTTTCTCTTCTCTTTGGAGATTTACTGAGAGGCACAGATGAAATATCCAAAACAATATTCCAGGGATAAATTGCTTATTCATGTTTTAAACTTAGTTTTTGTATAAGACTTTGAAAATAAAACATTATTATTAAATAACTATGGTTTATGTATGCTAAGAGTACTTAAATGTATTTAGAATATCTATTAGGTATATCCTAAAGGACATCAGAAACAGTATAGTTTGAAGTAAATATGTAGAAGAAATACTGTGTTTTTCTTTTCTTTAGTCAGTGTATTGGTTTCTAGGCTTGTTCTTAACTGTGATAGCCTCTGCTTGGAGACTGTTTTCTTGAATTAAACAGATGTGCTGACTATGACCCTCTTAAAAGCCACATTATGATAAATATAAATGATAAAACATCTGATATAATTCATGCATTCATTTTAAGATTTTTTTCACCAAACCAGTTTTCCGATTGCTCCATTTTCATCCCAGAACTGAAGGACAGTGACTGTCCAATAACAGCTGAGAATATAGTGTACATTTGGTCTGTATGACTTTGATGCAGCTACCTAAATAGAAAATATATAATATTTTGACAGGGAGGATGGTAGGAAACAAAGGATTTTTCCAAAATGATTGGTGGCTTGAGGAGCATAAAATCAAGTTGCTTAGGTGTTTATGAAAATCCTACTCCTCCATGCCAATGCCAGATTTCTGGTTGACATTTGGGAGTGGGCAGTGCTTTCAACCTTCTGTTTTTAGAGATTATCTATTGCCATAATCATAGGGGAAGAGAGAAGAAAGAAGCTCCACATCCCTCATAATTGCCAATCCTCTCATTGTTAAACTATTAAATGCCTGTGTTAAACTATTAAATGCCTGTGGAATCTTAACATGGATTTTTACTCTGTGCTATTTGGAAGACCGAATGCTAATTCCAATCAGTATTTTTTAGGGAGAAACATATACATCAGTGTTAAGGCAAATGACATTAAATGCATAGCTGCTTCAGCATCACCAAAATCATTTGGCAGAATCAGCCTAAAGTTCCTAATTGTATTTGTGCTAGTAAAGAATAATTGCTTTTGTGTTCTCTTGTATAAATAGGTTTTTGTGCATGTTTGTATGGAGAAAAGGGGCCAAAAATAAGGGATGGTAAAGATCAGTCATCTACACAAGTTCTTATATATTTTACAGAGAAGAAAGAGCCTTTATAAAATGTATTTGTTAGTAATTCTAGTATTTTGACCAGACAGTACAACTAATTCAGCTTTAACCACTTCAGTTGGTTAATTTCTTCAGGCTTGGGTATGTGAGATATTAGGAAAATTGCCTGAGGCATGTTTGTGAAATAAGCAGACACATAGATTTTGACCTTAGCCTTGACCTTAATTGAAGGTAACAGCATTTTCCCCTGTTTTGGGACCAGTTTGTTGTAGTGCTGGAGGATGGTTACAAAGGAAATAAAGATTTTGTTTTCCAGGTATTACTCACTTTAATGAGTAATCAAAATTCTTCTTAGCCTTCCAACTACTTTTTTAGCTATTTTTATTAAGGTTTTTCCCTTTGCATGTGTCAAAATATTGTCTTCCAGGTCCCAAAGAGCTTTACAAATTTCTATTTCTAATATGAGTTATAAATGAAAACTGGATTAGTTTGTTTTAAATGCATGCTAGTCTTCAGGGAGACTTTATATGCTAAAATGAAATTTAGTAGTTTACCTACTAAATGCGCTCATTTCCCTGAAAAATTGCCAATCATTCTGTGTGGAATTAATCTTCATGCAAGCATTGAAAATGCTTTAGCTAAATTGCACCCTAAAAGGGTCTGTTTTCCTTGTTCTGATCACAAAATGAGCTTCATGTAACTAACTCAGGTGTCAGTATGTACATCATGGTTGTCTGCAAGATGAATTTCATCCATTTGGATTAAATTGGAGTAGGGGAGATACCTTTCACACTTCTTATCCCAGTGTTGGTCGCTTTATCTTTAAAACCCTCAAGTCTTCTTTTTAGAGGGGACCATTTATAGAAAGTTTTACTGCAAGACATGTACCTGCTCTTGTTCTGCCATTTTGTCAGTTGTCTTTCTCTCTAGCTGCTTTTGTTATGAACTAGTACTGTAATGTCTCAGGAGTAATGCACATGGAGAACATGAAGATGGGTCTAAGTTTAAAAACAGAAAAATAAAAAGAGACAAATAAAGATGGGGAACATCTTGTTGAACAGTGTTAGTATGATGATATTTAGTGCATCATTATTGTTAAATATTGTTTTACAATATTTAGACTTTATTGACATTTTAGACTTTTTACAATTTTTAGACTTTTACATTTTGCCTAGAATAAAATTTTTCAGAACGCTGGCCTGAATGCCTGATTGTAACATGGCAGTTATTACCTGGTGGCAAAAAAAAAAAAGTCCAGGTCAAAAAAAAAACCCTGTAGCCTGTTTTTGAGTGGAAAGTCCGGTGGCTGTGTGTGTAGTGATGGTATTGAGGCTTGTCCCAAAGGGACAGTTTTGGGTGATCTGTTGCAGTACCTTGAGGAATATGTGTGGCAAGTCAAGCCAAATGATGTGCTCTTTAATGTTTTCTTTTTTTCCAGTAAACGTCATGAAGGGCCATAGATAGTAAAGCAAGCATGTTACAGATTAGATAATTTTGTAAGGTCGTAACATGCTTACAGGGCTGAAGAAAGTTTACTTAAAAGAAAGTGTTCTAGAAAAGATGATAGCTTCAGCTTTTTAGCATGCTGTTTCTTTTTCTTCTTGAACTTTCATCAGGCATGCTTTATTTCAAGCTGCCATCCTATGAGCAAGCAAGTAGACTGTGTTTTATGGAAGCCACTGTGTTTAGGTTACAGAGAACTACCTGCCCATGACTTCTGCTGACAGTAGTTGAACCTATATGTGACCGGTATTTCTGGAAGCCAGTCCTCATGCCTTTCTTCCAGAGTTTTTTCTTAATCTATTGTAAAGAGTAACCATGTGCCATGGATCTGACTTATGGATTGCTCAGAACAAACAAGAATGCAAAGTTACCTTTAAACTTGAGGGTGAAGTGTTATTTGATAGTGTTTTTATGCTGATTTTGTATCTCTGTGGTAGCAGATCTTAGTAACTCTGCCTGAACTTGGAAGATTTGGAAATATGCATGCAGGTGTCTTGAGGTTCAATGGAGTAGCATAACCCCACAGAGGAACCCCCCACCAACCTGCGGTCGAGTCCTCACAATACAAGCTCCACTGATGTGGGAGGGCACTGATAAGACTTCTGCCCTTCTTATGTAGGGTGGAAAAGGTGTTCACTTTCTATCCAGTACTTCCTTCCTAAACAGAGTACAGCTCAAAAGCTGGTTCGGACACTGAAGGTGACTGTCCTGCTCTCCCTTCATTCCTCCTTCTGGGTGCTGCTGGAAGCATTTCAGTGTCATTGTTCTGAAACCGATTAAAATAAATCCTGTTCCTTAAAACTGTTATTTTCCTTTTGTCATGGGGTTATTTCCAGCCTGCTGCTCTGCTGCCCTGTGACTGTGCTGTTTGGAGGGTCAGTGTGAGTAGGGATGACTGGGGAACTGCAGGAGGAGGTACCAAGGCATGTGATGAAGATGAAAGATAGCCCAAGGGGAGGAGCAAGGGATGCTGGAGGAATAGATGCTCCTATTTTTTTTTTTTTTTAGTGACACCAATTCAATGTAAAATCACATCTCTTCATGCCTGTTGTAACAGACAGGTCTGCTTCAATATGATCTTTTAATCCTCAGTCATCAGGGCTTGAGGAAGCACATAAAAGATAATTATATTACATTCCAGTTAGCTGTTTATTTTGCCATTAAAACTAAGAGACAAATGTCAGAGCATGGCTATGTCCTTGTGCTGCCAGAGAGGTTGGTTACCCTCTGGTCCTACCATACTGTGTAGATGTACTCCTGCAGGCATAGAAGTGCTCAGGTAATTGAGTGTTGCAGCATTCACTTCCTGAATGCGATTAACTAGATTGCAATCTAATTATTTCATTATTTGTTAATATGATCTATGCTATTCCTTTGCACGGTAGCTAGTTTTCTTATTAAAAATATCAGCCAGCCACAAAAACTTAGAAGGGTTGTGTGGTTGATATTTTACCTAGACAAAAGCCATTTTTTCCACATTTGAAGATTAAAGTTATCTCATGTGTAACCCTGTGAAAGTCAATGCAGGATACATTTTAGATAAATTTATCTCAGGTTTGTGATAGATCTCTATCTTTGGTAGTTTTCAAATGTGTAATAATAAAATATTACTCAAGCTTAACTTATTTGTAAGTATATGCGAGGACCCCAATTTCAATCTTTTAAACTTTTAATTTTTCATCAATTATTAAACATATAAAATGGAATTACTGGAATTCAGTAAGACTGTTGATCCCTTTATCTTTGCATCAGCTACTTCACTTGTATTTTTCTGCTGATTGTGAGCATGTATTTGCAAACTAACGTACGTTTTGCTGTGTCATCTTGTTTTGAAGAGTAAGTCTGGCAATACAAAGAGTAGGTTTTCTGTCTGCTTTTGTCTTTAAGAGGAAAGAGTACCAGTTCTTGTCCTTTCTGTGCTAGTATGATAAGCTCAGAGATCCAAAGTGTATGAATCATGATTTTATAATATATTTTCAGTTGCTGTTAATCACAGCCCTTTACGAGAGGTGTTTAGGTTTTTTAATAGTATAACTTATATTGCAGCAGTTTGTTGTGAGACTGCTGCTTCTTTCAGCTGCATACAGGACTTGTATGCAATTCTTCAAGTTATGTACACGAGAAATTTGTATGCAGTTTATCTATAATGAGCTTTTAACTCCTTTGGAAGGAGTCATTGCAGAGGCATAAAGGGATTCTCAGGGTAGTAAATGAGGTTCTGCAGTGGTCCCTTTTCGGTCCCTAGGAACATCTGATTAAGGCTGTTAGAGAGTAAGTATGGAATAAGAGATTAACAATGTAGGGTTACAGAGCTTGACAAAAGATCATGGATTGACTACTGAGTATTTCTAATTTTCTATTAAAACTTGGCTGCATCTCAGAACTTGGACAATTGACCTTTTTTTTCAGCTTCTCCATTTTGTAGCTATACGTTATGGTATTGCCTTTAACTGAAAAGCTACTTCTAAGAATTGCATTTTCTTCTTAAAGTGCATAGCAAGTTAGAAAATTTATGCCAGTGCTAGTTATTTGATATCAGAATATTAGTTTTAGATTTGTTTTTACCAGAGAGCGCTTTGCATATAAACTTTTAGTGCAGTTCTGCTGTTTGGGGTGCACAGCAAAAAGAAATATGTTTTAGATTAGGTTGGGAAAATGCATAAGATGTAGATGGAGATGTGATGCATTTCCATCCATCATGTCTTTAACCTCATTTAGCATGTGGATGATCTTGAATTTGACTTGCTGTTTGTTCACTACCTCTATTAGTTTTGGTGTTTAAGGTCTTGACACTGCTTTTGTACAGGTCTTCCCTTGACAGATGTGAATAGAGACATATGTCTGTTTTACTGTTAAAAATAATTTTGGACAGATTTTTTTTTCCTAGAATAAACTGTGGTGTATAAATGTTGGGCAATATAGAGGGAAAATGTGATAACTGGTAGTGAAGTATTTTTTTTTCTCTATTCTCTACAAGCTAGTTGGTCATGCATTTGTTGGATAGAGTTTCTATGATCATTCACCTGTCTGTATTTAAAGTGAATTTACGTCTTAAGGCTTGAAGAAGCTATTCTTACTGACAAGTCTGTCTGAGCATCTGCAATGTGCATGGGAAGTTTTTTCTCTTTGGTCTGTTTCGTGTCATAGCACTTGAAGTGAGGAACCACATCTAAGAATGAGAAATAATTTTCATTTGTTGTTGCTTGAAGATATTGGTGTCTTAGCTAAGGTCACTATCAGGACTACTAATTTAATTTAACTACAGTAGTTATTTTTAGATTCCTTCCAGACCTGAGAAGGAATAGCAGAACCAATCTGGACACATCCCTATGTGATCTACTCTAGATGATCCTGCTCGGGCAGGGGGGTTGGACTGGGTGATCTTTCGAGGTCTCTTCCGGCTCCTAATATACTGTGATCCCGGAAAGCCACAGTGTTTGAAGTTGTGTGCGTCTACCGCACCACATGGTGTACACCATTCATAAATGTACTGGAATTAGAAATTTGAAAATGCTTTAAAAAATACTTGCTTTCAGTTCTGATTGATAGTTGCCTCATGAAAATAGTTACAATACCTCACTGTAGAAATTGAATAACTTAAATAGTTATTTGCATGTAAACTCTATGCAAAAACATACACATTAACACATCAGATATTTAAAGTTATTTTAGTACTGGCAGTTTTCTAGGTATCTATTGGAATCTTAGTTATTCATGTTGCTGTGTTTGCCTTTTTACAAAAAGACAGGAATTGTAATATACGTGGCTGAGGACAGAATGATGTTCATTTTAAAAACAAAACCCTGTCCCCTCCCAGCAGCAACCTGCTGAAACTTGTTACAGCATATTTTTATGTGCTGTTGTATGCTATTTACAGTTGATGTCTGTGAAGTTAAGTATTTATATAAACTTTCTTGTTGTTCCTTGAAGTCAACAGACGTTTTTACCAAATGTAATGTTTTGATTTGCTAAGCAGAGCCTGGACAGTGTTAGTTTTCCTTGTTATGTCTAGTCAGAGGGAAGCTTTGCACTCACTCTCACAGTTCGGCACCAAAATGAAATACATAATTTATGAACTGAGAAACAAGCTTATAATGACTAATAGAGTTTTATTTCTTATTTGTATGCCTTATGTCTGTAACTACAGAGTGCAAATAATATAGTCCTTGTAGGCAATTTTTTTGTATATGGTGCTTTACCATGAGACTGATAATAATTTTGTACTTCAGTATTCTGGTATCATCTTTGAAATATTTTATGAATATTAATTAAATGAGTATTTTTGTGTTGAGTCATAATATTTAGAAAGAAACAGGATATTTTGAATCTATCTTTTACCCTGTGTTTTTCTTCACTGATTTTTGTCTTGTTTCTATAGAGCTAAAACATATGTCATACTTGCTGATATTATTTGTTTCCTGACTGTTAAAAAAAAAAGATTGTGGCGAACATTAAGCAAATGGTCTTCTGCAGTCACTGCTTTGTTTAGATTGGACACACAGGATTTAAGTATGATGCTCTCAAGGTTTATTTGTATATAATACTGTATGGCTGTCTTACGTGGCCTTGGAAAACATGCAATAATATTAGACACGTGTAGGGAACCCAAAACATGAACGATAAGGGTTTATGGACACTTTCATGCCAGACAAATGAGATTAAGGGTTTTTTTTCCCCAGATAAGATGAACAATATTCTTATAATATAGTTAAGTCTGGTTTCCTCCAAAAGCTCATACATCATTATCATGTTATATAAAAGAACCTTTAGTATAAACCGAGAGGATGTCAGGAGACCATTTATTGAGAAATATACTACTCATTGTTGTAACTAATGCTAGAAACTATGTGTTAGTACTGGGAAGAAGGAATTGAAGGAAAGAAGTATCCTGTGAGCTAAGCATCTGGATTGTTTTTTTCTAGATATTACAAAGAATTTGTAATTGGGCAGCTTGAAGACTCTGAGAAAAAGTTTGATGTGCTGAAAAGTATTATTTCTTGGAACATTGATATAGTTTAAAAAATTATTTCTTATGTTATTGATAGAGGAGTAGTGCTGAAAGAACTTTACCCAGTTGCAGTTTGTAGCAAAGGAAGAGAAGCACTTTGAGTTATTAGTAAACACAGCAATTTGAGAAGGGAAAAAGCTATGCTAAATAATTGCACCTCAAAACAGTGGGTATATTGTGTTGTTACTGATCCTGCCAATGAAGTGCATCTCTTACCTCAGGTCTGCAAACTTGGAGGCTCAGCCAAGTAGAAGTGTGTTAATTATGACATTAAAGTTATTCATGCAGCTTTTAAATTCTAGAGTATTATTTAATATTAAGACATGGATTTAATTTTAGCGTGAAATTAAAATGTAGAAATCTCAAAGATCATTTGCAAGTAGAATTTATTTACTTTACAGTTTTAAGTTGTAAATCATGTGCTATATATGTTCCATTCAGAGTATTAATCTCCCAATAGAGGAACGTTAATGCTGTCATGCAAATCGCTAGCAAAACACAATCTGTTCAGGGAAACAAAGGAAAATGAAGCAGAGCAGAGGAAAGTAGGATAGAAGGCTAACTTATGAGGTAAATGAGAAGGTAGTGGCTTCTTAGTGTAGGGAAGTTTAAGGAAGAAAGGAAATTTAATTGCCCTGAGAGAAATAATATATCAGGGAGGGAAAACGTAGAATTATAGAAGCTCAGGAACTTTATTATGTGAATGTATACAATGGCTAAGAATATAATGTAGAGTGGAAATTGAAACAATGTTCTGGAACATTGTAATGGTTAGCCTCCATGTTCAGGTCTGTGTAAGAGAACGCAGATGCATTTATGATGGAGGAAATTTAAGGGAACAAATGATGTGATATCTGTGATAGCAGGCTATTTATTCATTGACACAGAAAATCCCTTGTAACATCTCTTTCTATGTCATAAACATCTTTGTTCTAGGACCTTTTTTTTTTTTTTTGAATGTTTCATGATAGAAAGCTTAGTTTAGGCACTTTTGAGAAACTTCTCTTATATTATTGCCTTTGTCATAAATTTTTCAATGCTTCATGCAGGTCTTTAGATTCCCCATGCTGAGTATTACTACACTACTAGTTTTGCTTCAAAACTGTGTTTTAAAGGTGGTATTGCAAGGTAGTTGTGACACACTCGAGTAATTAATTAAGAACTTAATGTCATGCAGGATTTTACTACTCAGTTGTCTCTTTGAGGCAGTGACTTTTGTTCTGGCAAAATTGGATGAGTGACCTCTGAGCAGCACTGACAAATGCTTCTCTGCAAGCTCACAAGGAGAAGCAGTTGAGGACTCTTCCTGTAAAACCCAAGAGGCAGGTGTCGGTGCTTCTGCTGTCAGGTAGGCAAACCACATGGGGACTTCTACAAATCTAGGGCAACGCTAGCCTGCACTAGATTGTCACTCGAAGCTTCCAGAGCAGCCAAAAAGCCTCTAATAAAAGCATAAAATAAACCTCTAAAAGCAATGGAATCTGTGAAGAGGTGGCTCACCTTGTTTGAGCTAAGCATGGTGCTATGGGCAGTCTTAGTACCAGGAATTGATAAACAGACCCAGCAGTGATTGTTGACTGAAATATGAGAGATTTACATGTTTCTAAACATACTTAGTAATAGTAGTAACTGTGATCAAGTATGTGATTTTAAAGTGATTCCCTGTGAAGAACAATTGAGAATCTTTATTAGCATTGTATCACAAAGTCCCAAAGGTAAAGATGAAAAATGAAGGTAAAGAATTAGTATAATTATGCTGTGTGTTTTGTCTGCCTTATCATTTTTCTTCTGTTACTAAGTTGTCCAAGTAAATTAACAGATGCAAAAAATGATTTTGAGGTTTTGCTGAGTTGCGGATATCCTTATTGACTCTGTGTGGCTTGTTTACACTAGCCATCTTTTAAAAATACTTTATGAATTTATGCTGGCAACAGTGTTACAATGTTTGGTAGTACTATATTTATATCCATGTGTTAGGGATAAGGAACCAAGGTGGTATTTGTTGTCATCAGAAAGGAGAAAATACTTCGTCCATTGCCTTAGACAGAAAGCCATTGCTCCTTTGTATGTGCCTTCCCTGTTTTAGCTACTTTGAGAAGTTGATGGGCATTCACTCCCTTTTCCTGTGACACAGCATTTGTAAAATAGAACAAAATCTTTTTTTTTCTTGTTATTTTATCTCAGTAGTGAATGAAAACAGCCCCAAGCTGATTAAAGAGAGCTGTTTCTTCCATATGGATGGCATCTGTGCTGCTTGTCTGCTGCAGAAGTTGTTGCTTGGTCAGGACTAAAAGGCAGTTTTTATCTTGTCCTGGGGAGAACCCTTGGGCAGCCAAGGCACAAGTTCTTTTTGTTCTGTTATGGCTGAAGAATAAGTTTATACTGTGAGCTTATGCAGCATACTTTGTTTTGAGGGGTAGAGTAAGTGAAATTACTATTCTGATTTTCCACTGCTTTGCTCATAGAGGGAAGAAAAGTTAGTGTGGTAAAAAGGAAAATCTAGACTGAATCTATTTCTTATTTCTTGGTGGCTATGGGCTGTAATAATTTAGTCCTAAAAATAAAGCTGGTTTTGTTTTCCCTCCCTTTTTTTTCATGAGACGTTAGAATTACTATTGGTGTCACAAGAGCTCTCAGTGTATGTGCATGTGTATTTGTATACAGTGTGGTAGCCCTTAGAGACATATCGTGCTTCAGACCCCCATTAAGTTAAGGAATGCACTGATGCTTGGCAAAAATCCAGCTCTTGCTATGTGTTTGTCCCAGGAATAAATCAAGATGGGTTCTAGAGGCAGATGAGATGTAGACAAGCATTCAGCAAAGGGAGACACACACAGGCATGTGCACGCATGCAAAGTTATGTTTGTGACCCCTTTACTTACTGCTCCGGCTTTCTAAAGGAGGAGCAAACACTGCAGTGGGAGATTATTTTTTTTTGTCATGAGTGTCTGTCACCTTTCAAGAGCAGTATGATCAAAGCTAATTTTGAAGCAATGCAGCATTTACAGGAGTATGTTTTCATTTAACTGGGCCATCTGATTTTGCATTTCTTACATAAGAGTAATGTTAACTTTATGTGAGTTACTTTAATGCTTGTCACTAAAATAGTTACCCACTCTTTGGTAAGAAATACTTTGGAAACAGTGATGCCCTTTTAGGAGAAACTGACAATTTAAAAATTGGATGTAATATGAGCAAACAAAAGTCATTAGTTTTATTACTAATGATTGACTTAGACTTTAAATATGTTCCTAGTGTCAGATGAGTCTTTATTTAGAAGTTGCTTCAAGGACTACTTTTTTTTTTTTTCCCCCAAACACAAATGCATAGCAAACCTCTAGCAAGGACAATTGCTTACAGAAAAATTAATGTTAGGTAGTGAATATATTAATTTCTATTTATATATAATGTTTTGAGAAGATAAATTATACTGTTTTTATTCTTTATTATATAATTTCCCTTTTCAATTTATTCTGTTCTTCTGTTGTAAATTTTGCAAGGATTTCTTTACCTTCTTTCCTCTCTTCTGTTTATTTCCAGTGCGTTTGATTTGTCATAGTTTGTACTTTCCTCTTTCCCTGTTTGGACAAGCTTCCAGGTTTAGGGTTTTTTTTTTTCACTGTTGACCTTTCATCTGAGATTTTCTCTTTAGCTTTCTGTTGAGCTAAGGTCTCTATCTGCTTGTTTTTGTTTTCTTTTAGGGCTGTGGTAGGCAGTTTTATCTGGTCATTTACTCCAGTTGTGTTAGAACAGCCCATGGGCTCTTTGCAGTCTTACTTCCTTTTTGAACCACTCCTGGTGGGTTTTGTTCATTTATTTTGACTACTTATGCCATTTCTCTCTCATATCTGTACTTGAAATTAAGTATTGTTATGCTGGATTTATTGGCATTCTTCTACCATTTTTTTTCCCCAATGTTAATTCACGTCTTGTGGTTACCCTTAAAGATACATTCTTCCACTTAAAATTTTATGCAAGTCCTCTGCTCAATTAAAAGCCTGAAGACCTTCTCTTCTTAGGGCTTCTAAGACCAATATTTTTGAGAACCAGTCACTCCATCCAAAAAATGTATCTCTGCATCTTGTCTGATGTGACATTAGTCCAGACAGCATACGGGTGGTTGAAATTCATTGCTTCTGCATGTCTTGATATTTTTGTGTCTCAAATAACATCTCCTGATCAAAAACATGGTCCTTGTCAGGGACTTTGTATTACAGTCTAAATACTTTTTTTTTTTCATTATTTATGTACACACCACCTTTCCCTTTGCCCCCTGCCTCCCAATGGATATTTTAAACCATTAGCATTTTTACTATCCTTTATTTTCAGTCTCACTCCTCCACTTGCAGATACTTTTTCTGTAATGCCTGAAAGATTGGTAGATTGTCATTCTCATATCTCACTTGATTATATGCCTTTCACCATGTTTCTTAGGCACCTGTTGTGTTGGGGGTGTCATTTGATGCTTGGCATCCTATCTAACAATTGTGGCTTCTAATAGTGTTGTAGACGCACTTATAAGTTCAGCCCATGTGCTTGTCAGCTGGCATTACAGGTGGTCCAACTTGCCTTTCCTGTTTATTCCTTATTTCCCCAGTTCATCACCGTTGTCTCATGGTTGCATTAAGACTCAGTCCATTTTTTTGTGCCTTAGACATGGATTTGGAAGCATTTCAGATTCCTGCCTAAGGAACGGGATGATTTCAGAACATCCCTCCTACACTCCCCTTCTTCCCAGAGTACCAACAGGGATGGTGGTGATGAACACTGCTCCTTCAAGCCCATCTATACCTCGTCTAAATTTCTGGCAAGTTTTGTAGCCTTTGGATTTGTGGGATGAGCTATGGGCCAGTCCCTTTGCACTTTGCAAACCCTCTCACTGAATCTCCCATTATCACCAGTAGCTTTGGCCTATTGTGTCAGATAGCCACAGCTGCAAGAGCCTCCTTGGTACAAGAGCATCCTGCCACACTGGTACTCAGTCTGTTAGGAGCACCGCTGCTGCTGTAGCTTTCTGCTACATCTCATATATGTGCTGATTTATGAAGGGTGCTAAAGTAAAATAGATGAGTCAGGACAGGTATCACTTATTAGTTGAAAATGTGATCGATGTTCCTTCCAATGAAGCTATGTAAACACATTTTTTCCTTTGTTTAACAATAAGCTAAATTGGAACAATGACAAATGAAAGTGATCATGGAGTAAAAGATGCCTGCACTTTGAGAATGTTTCTCACATCATTCTTCTGCGTTAACTATTCATACAAAATAGGATGAGGTACCTCTGTGATTGTGCTGAAGGATAGGTTTAGCCCAATATTAAGTTTCTCATAAAGCAGAACTTTTGAATATTTAAAACATTTTTACATTATTCTTGAAACTTTGATTAATTTAAGTAGTGTCTTTTAACCTATGCCAACATTGCTTGTTCTGATTCAATATATTTGCATTTTTTAAAAATCCACATAATTGCTTCTATTTATTGCTGCCATATGCTGGTATCTTTTAACATTGGAATAACAATTGTTTCTTTTCTGTATCACTAATTCCAGCATTTTATTTAATGCTTTGTACTGTTGATGGAAATAGCAAGAGAATATAATTTGGGGTGCGGTGGTGTGTGTTTTTCTTCTAAGGTGTTTAATGAAATAGTTCTAGATTTTCATTAAAGAAAGTTATTATATTTTTTAGCAGAAAAGTCAACCAGAGGATGAAGGAAGTATCCTCAGAAAGTACTATTCATATTGAGCATACATTAATGTTAAATCTAAACATCTGTAATGCGAATGTGTAGGAATACAAGTTTTAAAATATTTTTCCTTTTCAGATTGTCTGAGGGGTGAGGGAGTTAAATTTATCTTCTCTGTAGTTTTCATTTTAACTCATAACGGTTGAGATGTTTATGGTTTCTTGAGGAGACTAAAGAAAAAAATAATTTGGGCTAAGGAAAAATAGATTGTGTGCTTTTCCCCTTCATGTATGTAGAAAAAGAACCCCAAGCCTTGCGCAGTTCAGAATATTTAAAGCTATCAGATTTTTTTCTCTATAAAAAATATGACAAGTAATTGAATTAAGCTCTGACCTGTTTTACAACTGAGCTCTAACTGTGCTTCAATAAATTTGTGCTTCACAGTATTCAAGATAAAACTTTAAATTTTAGTTCAGTGTGTTTTATTACTTGGAAATTATGCTTAACACAGAGGACTTACAGCTGGGCTATCTTGAAGAGTGGAAATTTTATTTCCAGTAATAACACCTTGGAAATTACATTACAAATCAGAGCATTTTATTACGATGGGTTTGCCAGCTTAAGCAAGAGATTTGTTTTTGCTGTGCTTTGTCTGAAATCACATACAGAAACCACTTAAGGGTTAGATTAACTCTGTTCATAGAACCTTGTCATAACAGATTTTCTTGTTTATTCTTGGATCCCAAATTGCTTCATGAAAGAGAGGAAGATCCCCTGCAATGTGAATGGGAAAAGAGGGATGCAGAAAAGTGGCATGATGTTGTGAGGATATAGGACTGAGTCTGTATTTTAATAGAGTTAAAGTTTAAACATTGACTTGTCTATTCATTGCTTCCCTCCAGACCTGTTCTGTTTCCATCTGTGGCTAGATACAGCCCAGACTCAGCAAAACTTTTTGGCTAACTTCCCATTTATTTGAAGCAATGTAAACATTGAAGAGCTAAATGCTTTTTTAAATCCAGGCCTCTAGAGATAGGTTCTTTTCTTCATTTCAGAGTCCTTTAAAGGACTCTGTGTTTTATGAGCAGATTACTCTGGAATGATCTGTTGAAATGCTGAAGACAAATCAGCTGTCTGGGCTACTGGCTGAGCTGTTTGGTTGGCATACCGAACTCCTACAGATCATTACACATGTATTAGAAGCAACAAAGTCTTTTTGTGTTGTTATTATTGTTCAGTTTGTTGCAAAAATAATGCAGATGTTTAACTAAATGATTATTTTAATTATATTTCAACTGTGTCCAATTATCCAAGCATAGTCTCCATAATTCCACAGAGTCCACTGTCCTGTAAGGAGCAGGGACTACATGAAAAGAAGTTAGTCTGCTAACAACTTTTACTTGAATCTGGAATCTGCTAACTCAATCAAGAGAAAAGAGGCTCCAACGTTTTAATGTTGAGGTTCAGGACCCAACCATCAGCTGTCCTCCACCCAGGTGAAAAATTATGACTTTTTCATCAGTTGGCCTGCTGGATGTGAGGCTTTCCCCCTTGGGCCTGTAGGTGAGGAACCCCTGTTGTACTGTCTTCCTCCCACAGCCTGCCTCAGTTCTTTCATCTGTAGTTTAAAAATCATGTTTATAACATGCTTTGTTTTTCAGAGATGCTTTCAGTTTTAATCCATACTTAGCCTCTGTGTTTAAATGTTCTCATTTCTCTTTGCCAGTTTTTTGGCTTATGAATACTGTTTTGATTTCCAAGGGTTGTCTGTTGTTTGGCAGTTAAGTATTAACAGTTTAATGTTAAATTTGCATAATAGCAAGAATGACTTAAGCACTTTCATTTCAAGCAGGAGGAGATCAGATTTCTTCTGTGATTGGAGGGATTGTTTCAGTGTTGTGGTTTTTTTTCTATCAGTAAAAGTATATGTATAATTGTGAGTTTTCTGTAACAGAAAACAGTTTTCCATTAAAATATATCTGTGCTTAAGAGTCTGGGGGCCATACTTTAATCTCCTTTTTGCTGCAAGACTGGAATGATTAAAAAAGAAAAGTGGAAAAAAAAAACCCAACCCTTTCAAAATTAAAATTTTATCTTATTAACTTGAGTTTTTTTGGCCCTAACAAATCAATAAGCCTTTTGTTGAGTCTCAGCAGCTCTCAAGTGCTACATTTATCAAAAGACTGTTAGATAATTTCCTGCTTTTGTGGCTTTCTGCAAAGACTGTATAAATTATTTCTCAATAATCTTTTATTATGCTGAGCCATAGGAGTTGTTACCAAGCATACTTTAAAGTTTTCCATAACTTGCTTAACTCTGTGTATCCCCTATATTGTGACTGGATTGGGCAACACTCCACAGCAAACACAAAAATATTTTCTCCTTTCTGCATTTTCTTGTTCTGCTGCCCTCGATTCGGGCATTCTTAGTAGCATTTCGGTGTTTTTGTCCTGTGCTTTGTAAAGACTCTTGAAAGTGTTGTCTTGGAGGATCCTTGATTGTAGGTGGGTCTTGGGATGCATATAGCATGTCCTTAGTTAGCTAATCACAGAATCACAGAATATTAGGAGCTGGAAGAGACCTTGAGAAATCATTAAGTCCAATCTGTGTTTGTGATAGATGGCTGTAGTTATGGGATAGGAGTCATGTGCCCATGTATTGCAAAGCTTCTAGGTGATTCTTTTGTGCTATTGGATTACACTATATTTCAGTTTCTGCTATACCCTTTGTCTTATAATCCTCTAGTTAGAAAATTTTTCTCCTTTATATTGTCTTTAGTTAGTAATTAGTTCATTAATCTTGTGCCTCTGTTTTCCATGTTACTTACTCAACAAGGTGAGTTTTCAATTTTTCTTTAAACATTTTTTTTTTTGCCTTTGGACTATTTTATTTTGGTTAAACTATAAAAGGGATTCTTTGAGCTAGGGCAGTCTGTAATGTAAGAAAGTCCAAGGAATGTACCACCAATCTGATGAATTCCTATATTTTTGTGACCATTTTGGCTTTTGTCTAAATAAGTGGATTTATAAATGGGCAATTTTGCAACTGCCAGATTGTCTTTGTGCCTTAAATACCATGTTCTGTAAGATGCAGGTTGGAAGGATGTGGGAACAATACTTTCTGTATGTCTGGATGTTAGTTCCTTTAATCTTAAAGGCCATCTGTTATTCTAGCAGTAAGCAACAAAAAAAAAAGAGAATTGGAAGTTAAGGTGGAGGATTTCTTCTGAACATGAGATATTACAATAATACAGCTGATGATTGTATTGGAACTAATGTTTAAAATTTGAGAGAGGCAATCTACCTGCAGAACTGGGCTTAGAACAGCTGAAGATGTTTGTGCCAGCTTGGTCACTGTGTTCCTGCCCACCCAGAGTGTCAGCCCTGACTGACAGTGACAGTTCTGCAGATGCCAGAGGAATCAAATGTCAGTGTCAGTTTGGCCACTGGCCTTACCAATAAAGTAGACAGCTGTAGTGCTGTGGTTTTGAGATGTGAACATTATCTCTGTGGAGAGCAGTTCTCCTGAGTCCATTTTGTGTGTGTGTGGCCCATGGGACCAGAGCACAGGTACCATTTACTGTGCTTAGTGACTTGTTTAGGTAGGACTGAACAACTATGGTTTTGTTTCTCCCCAGACACTCTGTCCTTAATGCTATCTCTTTTGGCCAGGGAGAATGGAAGCCTGTCCCCGATGAGTTATTATCACAAAGTTTGGCTGCAGGAGTGATTGTCACCAGGCTTCTCTCTGATGTGCTGTGAAAGAGGCATTTGTACCTTAATGGAATGGAAATGAGAATTTTGCTTTCTGCTCTTTGTAAAGTATGCCTTTGGGATGACCTAAGGATATTGCTGGAAGAGAGAGGATGATACAGCAGCAGATTAGGTGAACCTTTGTTATTTCTCACTCTATCCAATGTGGAAGGTCTCCCTGCCTCTGACTTTGTCCCAGTTGGGCCATGTGTCTTGATTTAAAAAAACCAAAAGGCTCACCTGTACTGTCCTGTCAATGTTTTCAGCAATTTATAACAAAAGATGAAGGAGAACATTTGCAAAACTAGATGTTGAAGTCCAGTGGTATTTGTAAGCTTTGAGTTTTTGAAATAAACACAGTTAGAGGCAGGCAACTCTAAGGTTGGATGTTTGGAGGTTAATAGTGCAAGCATGCTGTAGTACTTGCCCAGAAGATTCTTTCAGCCTCCAGTGTTTGTTTTTGGAGTCAGAGGTGAGGTCCTCCTGTTTAGCACAAGATGTATAACAACATAAGAAGTGCAGCTCTCTGCTGGAAGTTGTTGTCAGTGTGTGGAAGGACAAGCCCATTAGCATTTTTCAGTAGATGGAGTTGCTGACAGAGTTGAAGTCCAATGTCAATTCAGAGAATTGACTTGCCAGTCACTTACTAGACACAGCAACAGTGAGATCCAATGGAAATTCTGAAAATGTTGAATTTCCACTATTGTAACAGTGATGTGAAGATCATGGTCCCCCTTTAACTTACTAATGGACTACTGCTGTGAAAGGTAGTCCATAATACTTACCATTATCAGCTCAAGTCTTGGGCTTTTTTAGTATGTGATTTTATTGCATCCCTGTATGGTTGCAGCACATTGCCAACCCAGATGTAGGATTCTTGGATGGGTTTCCCAACAGTGAAGTCAACTCTAGTAATTACCTAATCTCTTTTGCAAAAGACTTGAAAAGACACAAGCTATGTAACTGCTGATTTATATTATTCCCTCCACTTCTGTACAAGCTTAAATTTGCTTCAAACTCATGGACAGGCCCAACATAACACTGAGGATCTTGTTTCTGTGCAACGATTTAAGTGATTTAATTAGTTTTCCACGTTCTTTATTACTGATGGAAGGAAATTTCTCAGGAGCTGAACTTTGAGAGCTTCATGGTTATGGATCAATAATATTTTTATTTTCTGGAGAGGCTGTGCATCTTTCTTGTTCACCTCATTAATTTCTTTATTCCAGCAATTTTACTAATTGTTTATGTACTGCTTCAGATTTCAGCTGCTGTATTAAAACATTAGCTTCATTAGTGTGATAAAGTGCTTTCTTTTATGTCATAGCTCACCACTGATGCAGCTTTTCTCTATATTGGGTGCATTAAGAAGACTGGCCAGCAGGTCAAGGGATGTAATGCTTCCCCTCTAGTCTGCCCTCGTGAAGCCACATCTGCAGTACTTTGTCCAGTTCTGGACTCCACAGTTGAAGAAAGACAAGGAACTACTGGAGACAGTCCGGTGGAGGCTGCAAAGATGATGAGTGGACTGGAGGATCTCTCATACGAGGAAAGGCTGAGAGAGCTGGGGTCTCTTTAACCTGGAGTAAAGAAGACTGAGAGGGGATCTCATCAATGGTTATAAATATCTCAAGGGTTGATGTCAAGAAGATGGGGCCAGACTCTTTTCAGTGTGGCCCGGAGATAGGAAAAGGGGCAATGGGCACATACTGAAACACAGGAAATACGATCTCAGTATGAGGAAAGACTTCTTAACTGTGAGGGTGGTAGAGCACTGGGATAGGCTGCCAAGAGAGGTCTCCTCTGGAGATATTAAAACCCCACCTGGATGTGATCATGTGAAGCCTGCTCTAGGTGATCCTGCTTTAGCAGGGGGCTGGACTAGGTGATATCCAGAGGTCCCTTCCAACCCCTACTATTCTGTGATCCCTATTTTTAATTAGTTTGAATAAAAACAAATAAGCTTACTCCGGTTTAGTAATGTAAGAAGCTAGAGATCTCAGCAGATCCTCAGTGCCATTAAGAAAGGACTCTGTTGTAAGGTTTACACTTAAACGATTTTATGCCATGAAAGTTCGTAGTTGTTTTAGAGATTCAAATATGAATGAAAGTAGCTATTTGATGTATATGGTCATTACATATAGACCGTATTGCCACTGTTATCTAGTATGTAGCGTAAGTTAATTTTTAAACTTTTTTGTTACACAGTCAAGGAACAAGGTGATTGGTTTCAGGTCACCTTCCTGCAGCTCTGAGCAGAGGTGCCTACTGCAGCTCCTTGAGTTCAGTGTGGTGGTTTCTCCAACATGTATTTGCGTGCCTGCCAGTAGCACTGTACTGAACTGAAATGTCCTCACAGTCCTGGAGAGAGACCTAAGTTTGAATAACTGTTGTCAGAGCTCTCTGTTGTATGCAGAGGTGTTTGTGTGCTCCATCCGTGGAGGCTGCTGAGGTGGGGGATTGAATGCATTTGTGTTCACACTTAATGTAGTGAGAACTCAGGCTGAAGGGGTTTCTGTATAGATTTAACCGTTAATAAGGGAAATCTGGTAGTCTCTCTAACAATAAATTCTCTTAAGACAGTCTACTAAGGGTGTTTGAGAGGGCTGCCTGATCCTCAGCAAGGAAGAGGTTTCTCTGTCCTAGTTCACAGTGTCAATGGTGTGGCGTGGGATATAAGTCTTGATTTTAAACTTAGCAATGGGATAGATTGTCACCATATGAGTAGAAACATGGTTTATAAACTGCAGCAGTGGAGATTTAGGTTAGACATCAGGAAGAATTTCTTTACTGAAAGGGTTATTAGGTATTGGAACAGGCTGCCGAGGGAGGTGGTGGAGTCTCCATCCCTGGAGGCATCAAAAAGGTGAATAGATGAGGTGCTGAAAGACATGATTTAGAGGTGGTCTGGGCAGGATAGTCTGTGGTTCGACTCAATTATCTTAAAGGTCTCTTCCAATCCAAGTGATTCTATTTATCTAGAATAGATACTGTTCTGTCAAAGACAAACTGGAGAAAGGAGGTGAAACTATAGCAGCTTGTCTGACTTCTCTGGTATGTGATGACTATTCACTCTGTCAAGGACTGCAATAGTTAGAGTTCATAGAAATATATATTGGGGAAAAATAATATTAAAGAAAGAACATCTAAAACGTGTATTTGCAGGACACGGAGCCAGTGGACCACAGCAAAGGTGAAAACACTGTTCTTGTGTTGTTTATAGTTGTGAATTAAACCCTCCAATTCATTATAGGAACTTTTACTAAATGACTGCATTCTACAAGTTAAAACAGGTAAAAATTTGACACATCCCAAACATTTAAACACCATCTGAGTAATTTTTTGTAACTAGAGATCAGAGATTTGCTAAATTGGGCACGTATATAGGAAACTATGCCAAAAGATAGCAGCAGTGGTAAGGCAAAAATGAGTCATCTCCAGTTCTTGAGAACCAGATGGAAAATTATATTTTTTTTTCTTTTAGCTGGAGGTCAAATTTATAGCTATAATAATATCAGAGCTCATTGAAAGTAACTGTGAAGACATTTTTTTTTACCCCAAAATGGTTTCTACTAAAAGGAGTTTTCTTTTTTGTAAGAAATTTTTCTATTTCCATTAAAATTATAACTTTTATGCAAGACAGAAAATGCTGTGTATATTTCTGACTGGCAATTATTTCTTAATAGATTCTTCTTTAGAAAGAATGAAAGACCATATTTTATTATCTGCTTTTCTTAATGACCTTCAGGAAATATTGCCCCAAATTAATTCAGTTATGGAATTTTTAAAAATCGTTTCAGGGAACTCAAGGATTAAAAATAAACAAAATAAGCTCAACAAAGCAACTACTGAAAAGAACAGAAGGAAAGCACATCCTTGCTATAGAAGGGAGCTATCTGAGATTTTAAGTTTTCTCTTACCAACTTTATGGAGAAGATTTTGTGGTAATGACATTTTTGAGAGCTTCTGACTGTGGGATTCAGCAGTTGATAAGACAAAACTGTCTTATTTTCAGAATAAAGAGTGAGTCCTACTCATATGTATAATTTTTTAAAAAAATAATTATTTATAGATGACTAAAGGAATTTTGCATGACAATAGGTGAATCATCTATGTTCTATCTCGGGGAATCAACTTTTTAAAAATGGGAATATATAAGCCTAGCTAAATTGTATGAACCCAGGGATAGCATTTAGCCAGGTATCTTAAAAACAAACGGCACCTCATGCAGATCAAAATGAACATTCCTTCCCCTCCAAACCTGTCTTAAGAAAGGTAGAGTAACAAAAAAAAAAATGTTAAATAATTAAACCTACTTGTTATCATTTTTTCTACATTTCCAGGAGTGCTAGGCAAAAGTGGTTACTTTATTTTTTGGCTGAGAGATTTCTTACATTCATAAATTGTAACAAGTTTTCAGTATAGCACCATAGCAGTATCATTTGTTACACCGGCAAAAATAAATGCAGTTCATTAGCTAGTCTTTCAGCTGACTTTCCCTCGCACTTGGTGTGAAAGCCAGAAGGATCCTCCTAAGCTCTGTTGCTGGTACTTGGCAGTGCAGCACGTCTTCCTTCCTCCTTGTGTACTGGCATATGCCCCCTGCCTTAAAGAGATGAGAGAAACAATCTGAGATGAAAGGAGGGTTGGGAGCAAGATGCATCTCTGAAACTGTGAGCCGTAGCGCTCATGGAGCTTCTTCAAATGCACTCTAGAAATATCTGAGGGCTTGCCTAAGTTTTAATGCTGGTAGTATATAGTCTTTTATTGGGCCAAGATCTGTAATGACTGTTCAGGAATCATCTCTCAGTTCTGAATGCATGCTGCTTGGAAGCATATTTTTTTTTTTTGTCTGCTGAAAGGTGATGACTGTGTTCCTGGGGAAAGGACTACCAAAATATCTTGGAAAATGAGAGTTTTAGGATTTTTATTCCTCCATTTTTGGATGTGTTTCTCCATGTTTGGATAGAGGTTTAATAGGAATTTCCCATCAGCACAAACCATCCTCTTTTATGTAAATATTGACTTTCACATTCAAATATCTATTTAAAACTTGTTTGATTCTTAAGGATCTGAATCCCCCGGAAAGGCATCTCACTTGTGCATAATGATTCTTGGAGATGTAGCTTGTTTTCTGGCTTTGCCAAGGAGCTTGCATAAATACTCTTAGGAAATTAATATAAAAGATGTAAACTGTAAATGCAATAACAAAAAATAAAATTCTTGTACTACATTTGCACATCAACTCTTCTTTTTCTGTAGGAATTGGGCATTTGTATTTGCTTTTGAATGCAAAATATTTCCAATGAATGACAAGGATGCAAGTAGCAGATAAAGCTTTGCTGCAAGGGATTTGTGAAATGTATGGAGTTTTCCTAAAAATTATATGAAGGCAGTAAAGTGTGAAATTACATAAACTTCCCTTGAATGTGAAAGTGATGTTCTTGTCATTTTCTATTCGACCCTTCTTAGACCACACACTGCCCACCCTTCCCCCCAGTTTTCATTTAAACTGGGTACTATATTTGTTGACCGTCTTTAATAACAGAATTAGAGTATACATACAAGTTGGCATTATGTGGGCTCTTCCTCTGGTTGCTCTGTTCCTAAGTTACTGTTGTTAGATAGGGTACTGCTGTGTGTTGACATATCTCAGGTAGCACACACTGAGCAGCTGCGTAACAAATTTAGGTGAGAGTTTGCCATGTCTGGTGAGGCTGCATGGCAAGGTTTCCTGGTGACCAGCTGGTCACTCTGGGTTGCTTGCTCGTGCATGGAGTGAACTGCTAGGCAGCTTCTATCTCTGCTCCGTGAGCAAGAGAGGTAAGGGGGAGTAAGTGGTATTTGCAATGTCTGTGGGAGTATGAGGGAAAGCAAGAGGGCAGTGAGGAAGGTGACAATAGGTTCAAAGCAAAAGTTTAGGGAAACTGTCCTTATACTTTGCACCTTAAGAAGGTAGGGGTTGGAGAACATATTGGTTAAGGCAAGAGGAGTGAATGGGTTTGCAATTAAGATGCAAAGGATGCTTGGAGAAACTGGTGCAGGAAAAAATGCAGTGGCAGAGAGGAGTTACTTTAGAAATTCTGAGTCAGGACTAAATGTCAGTTGGGATGTCTGAGGAGCAAGTGAGAGATCCAAGCCTGACACACAAGTTATAAGCCAAAGAGAATTGTGGGATTGCCTGCTCTGACAGTGCTAGAGACATCAAGATTTTGGCATTTTCTTGCATGGATTGTACATATGAGCAGAGGAGCTTTTCTCATGCAGTGAGATAAATCCAGGCATTGTGTGTTTGGAAGTGCCAATTTAATTGGTGCTTATAGACAGTTTTCTAACAAATACAAAAGTGTGTCAATGAAATAAGCAGAGGACAAAACAAAAGCTGGTATATTCAGCATCGTTGAGCTGCAGCAAGTGCTGTACAGAGCCAGTTCATTTCAAACAAAGGGTGTTCAGCACTTGTTTATTGTGTTATTTCTTAACATATGCAGTATAGGAATCTTTATTGTAATTGCCCTTGTGCTTCTGAGTGGGTTTGTAAGATCTATTTTCTTTTAGATCAGCATGCTACAATTAAAAACAACTCTAATTAAAATCACAGCTACTTTGTTTCTGGGAAATGTTACTGATCTGATAGTATTTTCCTCTGTCCTAGACTCTAGACATAGTATATGTCTCATATTCTTCCATGAATTGGGAATAAAAGGAGAAGGAACATGAGAGAGGGTGTTGAAAAAAGTTTTAGCTCTTTTGTGGTAAGGCCAAAAATATTGAATTGTATGTTTTGGATGAGAGCACTATAAAGCATCAAATGTATTTTTTTTCTTTTCCCAAGAAAACATTTTGCTTATGGTGAAACTAAATCAGTATACTCCTCAGAATTCTTTAAAACCTTCTGTATTTGCATAAATACTGTTAGAAAAATTAAAATTTATGAAGCTGCATTCCTATAATGAAAGTCTAGGTAGGATATCTAGCTGCAAAAATTAAAAGGTATAGGATGTTGAAGGGCAGCTTTTCACACCAACCCCAACATAACTGGAATGTGTCAAAACCCAATGAAGTTAAATCAAAACTCCCTCTCCTTGGTGTAAAAGTCTGACTTTGCTCCCTTTTTTTCAAGCTGCTAAATGGAACTGAACAGATGTGTAGGCCAATCTGTCTAAATGAAATAGATGCAGTCACCAGAAGGTATTATCTACGTTGGTAAAAAACCCCATATTATTGTAATGTCATTTTTAAGTAAGACACACCTTCATTGCTTTCAGTTCTGTATTACCCATTTTAGTAATGATTTAAATCTGGGTTTTTGGTTTGGTTTTTTTTTTTTGTTTGTTTGTTTGGGGTTTTTTGTTTGGGTTTTTTTTTTCACTTTATCTCTAGTTTAGTGCCTGGACTTAGCAATAGGAAATAGTTATATAGTTATGTTTTTCTGTCAAAATCAGTACCTTCCAGAAAGTTCCCAGCATGTTCTAAAGTGAATAGTCGGTATTACAATGATACAGAATCATAGAATCACAGACAGGTTTGGGTTGGAAGGAACATCAAAGATCACCTAGTTCCAATACCCTGCCACGGGCAGGGACACCCTCCACTAGCCCAGGTTGCCCAAAGCCCCATCCAACCTGTCTATAAATGCTGTCTCTTTGACCAAAGACCGACCTGAGCAGTTCAGCTCAGAGTGGACTAATTTCAGGACAATGGAGTTTTGCATCCTCAGACACAATAATCAATGTGAAAAGCTAGACAGATGTTTAATTCAACTTAGTACTCTGGAAACATTGAAGTGGCAAACGAAGAAGCTGTGATGGTACCAAGGAGACAGGGACAGGAGGATCTAGTCTTTCAAAGCCAGGGAAATTGAAGTAGAGGGGACAAGTGTTCAAGTGCTGTAGACCCCTTTTTGTTTAATTTGGTGGTTATCAGTTAAAGAGTCCCCTGCGATTAAGAGTATTTTTAGCAGGTAGCCTAGTCCTCCACTGTATACTTAACTAAGTCATAAGTGTCTGCTGCACTGAACACTGGTAACTTTTCCACCAGGTCTTCTACAGGACAATGACTAAACTTTGACTTTTACAGGGATGCCCTGGGACATAAATCTTACTGCTTTTCTTTGTGTATTTTAGCAGAGATTTTTTTTTATAAGAGATAAATGTTTATCTGGCAAGGAAAAAATGTGTTTCTTACTAGATGGTGTCAAATTTTCTTTCTGTGTTTCCTGGATTTGAGTTATCTGTAGCAGGGAAGTATCTTGTCAGTTAACTGGTTTCTCACACAACCACTGTAGCATTTCCTTCCTGAAGTACCAAGGCCAGTGGTTGTTCATTATGGTTCTCTATACAGTGCTACTGACCTTCTGCTTTAAAGTGGTAAAGTGGTTTAATTCCTATGTGTTTTGGTTTCAAATGGTCAAACAGAGAGGCCTGTGTCATTTAATTTTGTAGGCTTTGTTCTCCTTTAATTTTCACCATCTTTATATTTACTACTGAAATAGGGGCTTTAGGATGAACCTAAGATGACCTCAGTATTGAAATAGACAATATGCTGTGTTCATGCAAGCAAAGTTCATGGTTAAAATGATCTGCCTGTATCTATGTATCTTGATTTCCAAAGAGATTGTTTTCATTTTGTTTTACATCAGCAGTATTGAGATCAATGATCTGGTCCACAAAGGTCATGAAAGTCTTTACCTAGCCATAAATATTCTTAGAACTTGTGACAGCATGTAGGGAAAAGACAATTTTTTTAATGTATAATTTCTACTTAAAATGTATTACTGGGGACAGGAGGCCATGTCAAACCAGAAACATTGAATTTTAACTACCACTACAACTAATTGGATACTGGTACATGTATGTGAGTGGTTGCATGTATTGTATGCATAAACCTTGTTCAGTTGTCTGTATACTGTAATGCTGACAGTTTCTTCTGTTATGCCACAGGCTTACCTGCTGCTTCTTTTATTAAAAGCCCTTTTTGGCTGTGGTAGTTACTGTAAGAATTACCTGTGCTTTGGTTCAGTTGTTTCAAAATTTTCCAAAAATTGGAAGTAAAGACAACTGATAATGCTGACCTAAAATAAGAAGTATAGCAGGATTTATGTCAGCTGTTCAGTCTGTTACTTTTTTCCTCTTGATATTAGCCTGTTGGTTAGGAAATGATTAATCTGACGTAGAAGTTTGCATTGAGGTATTCATCTGGTTTCCCTTTTTAGTCAAGAGTATCTGAAAACACCCCTTTTTTTTTTTTCTATAATAAAAAAAAATCATTAAACAGAGCCTAATGGCACTAGCTTGGACATAGATGCCCAAAACTTGACTGCAGCAGTCTCACTCTCCTTCCTGGGACAGCTGGCTCTGTGGAATTTTGAATACCAAAGACTCATTATTTTATGCCTTTTTCTCAGAATTTTCATTAGCTTTTCCTGCTCCATCGAAAGGCTCTGGAGCAGTTGGTAGAGCAGTGGAGAGATGTCTGGCTCATGACTTGTGCTAGCCCGTGTGTCTATGAATCGTGGATTGCCTGAGGGTTTGTCCATGTTGTCATCATGACTGCTACCCCTCAAACATTTATGTCTGAAGATGCTGAACACATGCACTTGAAATGGGACAAAAAAATTTATGAGTGACTGATCTTCTGACTGAGGGCACAAGGGATGTGAGCAGAGCTAGAATGACTGGTTGACTATTTTGAATACTGAGCTTTAAACGTGATTTGGGTCCAGCCTAATAGGCCAAGTTGTTCTCTTTCCTCAGTGCTATGTAATTTGACAAAGGCAGCGAGCAATTAAAGAACTTGAAGCCCCATCCCACAGTGTTCTATTGCTTTGTTGTTATTTAGGACATGGCTGTAATTAATAAATGCTTTTTAAATTGGATGCCTTCAGCTATTGCTAGTTTTCATACTGCCACTTCACTGACAAAACACGTTACTGTTCTGTAGAGGATGAATGTTTCTCTGTTGCACGCTGGGCGTGGGATTTGTCTCACCTGAACTCGGACATCTAAGTTTTGGTCACCCCAGCCTAAGCTGCTTATTGCAGAGCCCAAGGACAGGAGGAGATACCTGTGGAGAGCAGTTCACTGTACTTCAGTTCTGGTTTCACGAAGAGGTGCCTTGCTTGGCAAGATTTTGTTGATGCTTGTTTTTTTTTTTTTTCCCCTCAGTTGGGAAAGAGTGAGAACGTACCTTTTGTTCTCTGTAATGTAAAATATATATGAAAGAACAAAAAGTAAGTATTAAAATATAAATTTCCGTTTTATCATGTTTTAGTTTGTCCTTCTGCATGGTTTTGTGTGTTGAAAAATTTGCTGATGAAAGAGTAGAAGTAGTTGAAAGATACTCCTGCTGTTTCAGGGTTCTTGGTGATAATTTTCCATTTCACTGGCTCGTTTATGGTAGCTGGTCAGTTTGTTCAGGGGAAAGAGCGGGACATAAACACCGGGCTGTCTCTCAACAGTATGTTGTGATGTGTATAAGCTTGAAAGACATTTTTGTACCTGCTTAATAACATATTTTTGGGACTTGCAGTTCACTGTAGCCTTCTGTCATAGCACCTGATTAAAATCTGTGAAAAATTTTACCTGCTGGCATGAGAACCTGGTGATAGAAAGCTGTTTTCCTGTGTATTGGAAGGTTCCTAGTTTTTCTAGGTTAGCAGTTCCTACAATGTACAGTGTGTGAGTTGCATCTCACAGCATTTCCTTGAACTGTTCAGTTCTGCACTAAGATGATGGACTAGAGAGAAATGATTTAAAATCAAGAGTGCCCTGAAAGCTGGACTACAGATAAATTATTTTAGAAAACCATAATTTTTAAAAAAATTATTTCAAAAGACAGGCTCAGCACACAAAGCATCAGGACCTACTTACTGCTCTGTTAATATCTACACAGGGTCTTTAACCAAGTTTTCTACTGCAGCATGCTTTGATTTCTTACGCAGAATTTGTCAATGCAACATATACTACTACTGTGGTGAATATTTCAGTCTTTTTATACTAATATTATTTTTCAGTCTGTGAAAAAGAATGTGGGTGAAATGACAATTGCTACAAAATTTACAGTATATTTTTCTCTGGAGGAGGTGTTCTTTGAAATACTGACTGAGTAGTAGCAAGCTGCAGCACTTGGTAAAGCCAGAGAAATATCCCACACTCATGAAAACCCACAGATATGTGGCTGCTTGGTGATCTGGACCTTAATTCTGCAGCAGAAAACTGACTGCTGGCAGACGCTGCAGAGCAGTTTCAGTGTGAAATACAAAAGTCAGTGTTTCATGTGTTCTGTTTAAGGTGGAAATGATGCAGTCAGGATGAGAACTGTTTGGGTATTTTGATAATTAGTGTGCTGATGCTTGTTTTGAGATGTGTCTCTATTTCAGGATGTCACAGTTTCCCTCCCCTCCCATCCCCTATCCCTCATTCAACAGTCTTAGGAGTTGCCAAAAGTAATGTGTTAGTTTCTGAAACTAACAGCTAGAATACATGATTCCTGGAAAATATTTGGGCATTAATGCAGCACCTTGCCTAGATGACTATATTACATTTGGGAAATACTTCTGTCACTTTATACCATCTATATATATCACAGAATCATAGACTGGTCTGGGTTGGAAGGGACCACAAGGATCAGTGAGTTCCAGTCCCGTCACAGGCAAGGCCACCAACCTCAAGGCCTGGATCTAGACAAGGTTGCCCAGGGCCCCATCCAACCTGAACACCTCCAGGGTTGGGGCATCCACCACCTCTCTGGGCAGCCTGTTCCAGCAACTTACCACTCTTTCTGGGAAGAACTTCCCACTGACATCTAAGCTCAACCTTCCCTCCTCTAGTTTAAATCCATCCCCCCTTGTCCTACCACTATCTACCCTTGTAAAAATCAAATTCCCCTCCTGTCTATATGCTCCCTTTAAATACTGGAAGGCTGCAATTAGGTCCTCCCTGCAGCCTTCTCTTCTCCAGGCTGAACAAGCCCAGCTCCCTCAGCCTGTCCTCACAGGGGAGGTGCTGCAGCCCCCGATCATCTTTGTGGCCTCCTCTGAACCCTCTCCAGTAGCTCCACATCTTTCTTGAATTGGGGTCCCCAGCTCTGGATGCAGTATTCCAGATGGGGCCTCATGAGGGGAACAATCACCTCCCTGTCCCTGCTGGCTAAACCTCTTCTGATGGATCACAGGACACCATGTCTCATGTTCAGTTTCTCATCCACCAGGACCCCCGGGCCCTTCTCAACAGGGCTACTCTCAAGGAGCTCTTCCCTCTGCCTGGATATGTGTCTGGGGTTCCTCCGGCCCAAGTGCAAGACCCTATGCTTTGCAGTGTTAAATATCATGAAGTTCACTTGGGTCCACCTTTCAAGTCTGTTAAGGTACCTCTGGACGGCTTCCTTTCCTTCTGTTGTGGCAACTGCACCACTCAGCTTGGTGTCATCATTAAGCTTGCTGAGGGTGCACTCAATTCCATCATCGATGTCATTGATAAAGATGTTAAAGAGCACCGGTCCAAAGACAGACCCCCTGGGGGACACGGCTTGTTACCAATCTCCACCTGGACATGGAGCCATTGACCACCACCTTTGTGTCCTTTCAACCAATTCCTCATCTGCTGGAGGGTCTACCTGTCAAATCCACTTTAAATCTCCAATTTAAACAAAAGTATGTGGTGGGGAACCATATCAAAGGCCTTGCACAAATCCAGGTAAATGACATCAGTAGCTTTCCCTTTATCCACCGATGCTGTCACTCCATCACAGGTCACCACATTGGTGAGGCATGACTTTCCCTTGCTGAAGCTGTGTTGGCTGTCCTGGATCATGCACTCTTCTCTCATGTCCTCTAACATGTCATCCATGAAGATCTGTTCCATGATCTTACCAGGCACAGAGGTGAGGCTCACTGGCCTGTTGTTCCCAGGGTCATACTTGCTCCCTTTCTTATAAATGGGAGTGATGTGACCCTTTTTCTAGACCCCAGGGACCTCTCCCAACAGCCTCAACTGTTTGAATATTATGGAGAGTGGTTGGAAAACACATCAGCCAGCTCAATATATGTTCTTTTTTTTAAATTGTATGAAGTTAATGACACATTGAAGCACGTGCTTCTGGGGAAGCCGTTGTCAGGTAAGTCTTGTGATCATGGTATGTCNGGGGAAGCCGTTTTCAGGTAAGTCTTGTGATCATGGTATGTCTTGTGATATGCCAAACGAAATGAAGATTAATGGCATTGTACCTTTCCTAGGACATATCAGGGCAGTTTTATGGATTATAAAACAGTGGTTTGAACCTTAATTTTTAGGTACAAGATAATATTTTTCAAGTTTTCTTTTATTGTAAAAGTGAGATATAAGTAGAGCTGGCAGGTTAAATACACAATTGCTATTGCCTAGAAGATTTTTCTCATGAAGCAAGATCCAATAAGAAAGGATTCTGTGTGGTTTGTCATGCTATGATTTCATTGAAGTCACAAATAGTGCTTAACTACCATGATTCTAAATTTAGCTCAAGTTAACAAGAATTGTCAAAGGTCAGTGAGTGCAGTCTGTGGATCTTGGCTTAAGGAATATTTTCCTGATAACATTTCTCTGGTAAAGCTGAGGACTGAAAATGTCCAGGATCATAAAAATGACCCTTTCAACCTCCCCAGGATTAGCTGAGGGTTTAACTTCCTTGGCTATCTCACTGCTGCTGCCCTGGCTGGCAGCTGGTATGGGTAGAACACTCAGTCCCAAAAAAGAAATTATTGTTATTTATCACACAGTAAGCATATAAACTGCAACATGCTAGGTAGAGTGATTTAGTCTTAAATGTGATCAAGATTAGGCTGTTACCTTCTGTTTGGTATTTTGACTTGTGGTGTTAATGCACCAAACTCTCATTCTGCAGCTCAGTCTGAAAGAACACTTGAGGATTTTTTTCTCTGCCTCTTTTCCTTTCTTGAATGCTGTGAGGTTTTTTCAAGATAGCCTTGCAATAACCATGAAGCATCTGTTTCCCTGACATCCCTGGTGCAAAGGGTTACCAGGCTTCCCTTGCTTCTTTCCCACTGTGCAATGTGCCAGGTATTTGCATTGTTAGAAACAAGGTACAGGAGACATCAGAATACACCTTTTTTTTTTTTTAAAGTCTGTAAAGACTGTTATTTGTTTATCTGAACTGTCCAATTGCAGCTTTTCAGCCAGAACACTCAGTTTCTTAAAATCCTGCTCCCTTTAGCCATCCTGGAGGTAGTGAGCCTCAATCCCAGTTGGCATAAGGTGGGTGTAGAAGCATCTCAGCCAGGGAAAGGGAGGAATTTCTGCCTTTGGGAGGGATGTGGCTCTCCAAAGACACTTATCGTGGCCTGAAACCCCTTGTCTTCTCTAGGGATACCACTGCTTCTGTAGTTCTCTAGAAAGAAGCCTGGAAGCTCTTCAGAATGGTGATATGTACCTGCTATACTTAGTTCTGACTTGGATCGTTGGGAGTACTCCAAAATCACTGAGCATTGCTCCCTGTATAACTTGATCCTCATTTGTCCTTCTGCTTCCTTTTATCCTCTTTACTCATTGAAGATAAATGCAGTAAACTTCTAATGTGATTATTTTGCAAAGTATGAATACTGTTAAATCCTGATGACATTTCTGGTAAGCAGAGGAATACCTCAGCAGCAGGCGATGGGCATTCTGTTGAACCAAGTGCCTCACCTGTTCCCAGGGCCCTGCAGGTAAAGCCACCAAGCAGGCTTCCAGCTAGTGTGTGTTATTGTGCTATTGTGTATTTTTCCTAGCACTGTACTATTGGAGGCTTTTTTTTGTGGGGTGGGGTCGGGGGTGGTGAAACTCTGGGTGTTTTCAGTGCCTTCTTTGGAGGCTGTGTGGCTGAACCAATGCATAGTTGTCCTGTCATGGTCTGTAGCTGCTGTTTACAGTCTCAGTAGAAAAAAATACAGAAAAGCCCAACAAAACATTTCATGCTATGTAGAAATTTTTGTTACTTTGCTGTTACAGCATGTAAGTATACTTGCACTTATTAAGGGTGTGAGTTATGTCAAAGCTTAATTTGAAGTACTATTGCCTGGGAGAATTGAGGGCCCAAACAAATATTTCCCCTGTGCTTAAGCCCCCTTTTCACACATATTTAGATGTAACTTGATTACTATATTATGGAAGTTTGGCCAGAGATCTTGGAATGAAATCAGTCTTCCACTTCTCTCTGTTTAGTACTGCTCTTCTCACATGCTTTGGCCCTATGCTGTTATTGCCTGATATCTAAGTACCATCATTGTTTAAATACAAAGTTTGCAATGGAGTATTTTAAAACTTCTGCAGTCTTTAATTTTGTAATGTTTTGAGAAATAGGCATGTTGGGTTGGGTTAAACAGAAGAATGTAGAACAGCTGCACAGTTGGGGGACAGTGGGGTAGATTGGCTATTGATTTCTATTTTGAAGAGATGACCAATCTTTTTAATGGAGGCTGAAAGTACTTTGTGCTTGCATATGTACTGAGGGTGTCTGGGAACTTGGCTTGCAGTGTTATGCCTGCTGGAGTTTCATCATATGGTGCAGCTCCAGCTGTATGATGCCTTTTTTGGTGGTTTAAGCCAGGTAAAAATTGAATGTTGGTAAAAGCCCTTTTGGTGTTGTTCATGGGCAGATGCACATCACATTTGATGTGCATCACATTTAATAATTTCAGTAAAGAATAGGTTATAAATCAAAGATACTCAGAAGTTGTGAACAGCAGTCTGAGAGTTTCAAATTAGTCTAAGAAGGAAAAATTCAGAAAGGTGGTAGACTTCTCTAGTGACAAAGTATCGCTTGGGAAATGTGTGAAGTGAAAGGGTGAATCTTCTAAGTTAGAGCAGCTTCAGATTGGAAGCAGGGAGATATATTGACAGAACATTAGATGGCTTAAACAGATGAAGATTAGAATGAGTGTTTAGCCTTACTCTAAAAATAAAAAAAAAACCCCAAGTGTCAGGTTAGTTGTTGGGAATTAGAGAGGAAAGGTTGCATCATTGATTGGGCAGCTGCAAAATATCAGTCTGCCAAACTGCTGAAGTGGAATGATTCAAGAATTACTGCTGGAAAAAAAAAAGAAAAAAGATTAAGGGAAGAGAAAGTGACCTAGGATTGAATGTGCAAACTCAAGCAGATGGTCATGTTACTGACTTAGCCTCCTGAGTCTGCTTGCAAGATCCAAGAATGAAGGCTGGTGAACTTTTCTCCTATATTCTTACAAGCAAGGGACGATGCAGAGGAGAGGTTTTCACAGTCTGAGTTGGAGTGAGGGGGCCTTGGCCATAGCAGGTGTGTTGCCAGAGCCATCTTGCAGTGGAACCTGTTAGTAGGATAGGAGGAACATGCAAAAAAGACTATGTTCACTTTGAGTTGAAGTATTGTGTAACCTTGAACGAATTATTTGTGTTAACACATGCTCTGTTCCCCAGCTGAGATTAATGAACTCTTTCATGGAAAAGTGTTATAAAACTAAAACCCTTCAGTGATTATTTTCAGATACTGGTGAGGGTCTGAATTTATTAGCTTGGACCAAGGTTATAAGATGCTTTGTGTTTGCTTAGAGGCAGCTTGTTAACAACCTGACTCAGCTTATAGTCACAATCTTGTGTTTGCCTGCAGAATCTTGTGGACACCTTTTCTAGCATGCTGTCACCTCTGACTTCACTGGTACAGTGTTCGCACCAGTAAGATCAAATATAGCATAGATATGTCCCGTGCTGTAATCACACATTTGTTTGCAGAAAAGACATAGCCTGGAATTAGTGGGCGAGGGTGTAATGCAATAGAATTCTTATCCAATTCCTAAAATAAGTGGATATACATCAGAGATTAATTTGATGTACTCTGGGAATGTTAAGCTGAAATCAGCCCACCAGTAGTTTTGTGTTTAATTTGGTATTCATAGTTTATTGCAGATGTTTTCCACCACTCCTTTGTCAACTGTGTCAGATGCAGAGCTAGCCATTGCTAACTACGGTTACAGTCAGATAAATTTATTATTAGGCACTGACAGCTGAACTTCGTATTTTTTAGAATTGTAGGACCATAGAGGCCAATTGGTGAGAGATAATAAAATGAGTCATCTCAATTGCAAGTATGTTCATTAGCAGAGATATTTTTAGTAGAACTCAATCAAGAGCATACCAACACATGTATACAGAAGGCTATTGCATGCTGAAACCAAATTAAACAATGTTTCATGCTGACTAGGTGGAATATGGAGCCAGAAGTGGAAGCTTTGAGATCACGCGTAGACAGTGCATCTCTTTTCGGTGTGGGGTACATTGTGTGATATTACTAATGAGTAGTATATTATACAGTATGTAGGAGGTGGTCAGCATGTGTAGGTAGAGATAATACTTATATCCCTGCAGTGCCCACTCAGATCAAACACGGTAGGATGGGTTTTGTTTCAATAAAGCACTACCCAGACCACTGAAGGTGGTCTTCTTACCTGGGTGTGCTGGAGCCACTCCCTCAGATTTCTGTTTCTGTCCTTCTGATCATATGCTGCTTTTCCCTCTGATGGCTGTGGAACCTGAAGGCTGGGATGTTCCTGAGATACTGCTCAGTGTTGATGTGCATGTCCTTGCTAAGCTCTGCTCTCCTGTACAAACATCACTCCATGCAAGGGATGCATAACAAATTCTTTTGCCTTGTACATAGTGATTGCTTTCTGACAGACTCTTTGTGTCATTGTTACTTATTGAAAACTTTTCCTGACAAGTACTGAATAGGAATCTACATGAGTCAAGATAGGTTGGGATTTTTTTTTTTTGTCCTGGGGTTTTTTGTGTTTTGGGGTTTGGTTTTTTGACTAAGAACTTTTTGGGAAATGAGGAGATTACAAGGTTATTGTACTAGGATCCTACTTCACACTTCTGTATTGAGAACTACCAGCTGGTCTGGTCCTCTGGAATTGCATCTGTTTTGCATGGTGTTTCATATCTCAAAGGATAATTCCATTGGAATAATATTGAATTCTTATGAAATTACTCCTCCTACAGGATAAAACTAAAACATGTGCATAAGATGTGTCCAGACTATTTAGAATTGTTGGACCAGAACAGTTATTGCTCTTCTTTCTCATCCTAATGCAAGTTCAGCATAAATCCTCTTGATCCGGGCTTTCTTGACCAGTTTTTATAGTCCTGTAATGCTGAAGCTTCTGAATTGATCTGTGAAAATGCTCAGCTATGCTCAGAAAACTTTTCCCAACTGTCTGATACTAATTTTTTATGCAATGAGGAACACTAGCACTTAACCTCTATTCCGTGTTTTACTGACAACACCTATACTTGACATGGTTGCTGTGTTTCCCCACAGTCTAATCAGATCTTCCCTACTTTTTTTTTCTTTCCTAGATATCACTGTAACCAGCAAATCATTCTCTCCAGCATTCTTTAATTGCTTTTCATCTTGCATCCTTACCTAAGGGATGTGCATTGTGCTAAAGGTGTTATCAATTTGTTATATGTTCTTCCTTTAGAGTGTCTGAATATGACTTCCTCCCTGCCCTCCATCTAGAATGTACTATACAGTGTAATGTGACTTAATACTCAGATTTCATTCCCTTGGTCTGTGGACCTCCCCTGTAAAATAAAAATGTTCATGAAATGTCCATTGAGTTCATTTAGCCTATGCCTTTGGGTTCCATATGTTATGGTGGTATGTTGTGTGGAGTTACTGGGTTCCAAAGCCAGTTCAGGTTGGGTCTCTTGAATGTAACATATTCCATTTTGCTATTAACCAGTATTATGATGGTCACCTGGTACCAAGAACAGTGGAGCTGAGATTTAAGCTCAGATACAGTAGCCAGAAGATTGGGCCTTTTTCTTATCTCTGTCACAGGCTTCCTTTGCATTCAAATGTCAGAAGCTCTAGAGTCATTCCCCTCATAGGGTGGTATTTCTGAATAGAGTTTGGTAGTTTGTTGAAGACATTGGTTGATCAGTCAAGAATAGATTTGGCAGTTAAAGTAAGTAATGCCACACTCTGAGTATTTTTTTTGTCGTCATCTCCTGCAGGATTGTTCAAAAGATATTTAATCTGTGTTGATCAAGGCTCTTGCATGCTATGTACATGGCATCACATAAATCCTATGCAGCAAGGCCTCTTGACAGCAGGGATTTGGAGAAGGGAAATCACAGTCATGATTTGTTAATTGACTTCTGCATTGTTGCTTTTTACCTTCCTTTAAAACACAGAAAGAAAGAGGCCTGGGGCAACTATTAGGCTGTGGTTGCCAGTAGTTGTGGAAGTGTGGTACTTGATGGCTCATAGGACTTTGATTTTTAATCTACACTTTAACCCAGTGCTCATCCCAACAAGGCAAAGGGAGTTGAACTAAAGTTTGTAAGTTAAGAAGTGTTCTACATTTTCCTTAGTCAGAAAGCAGTTTGCACAGGCTACGTTTCTATTTGCAAATCTACTTTTAAAGTGTGTGTGGCACCTACACTCATTGCAAAGTTCAGCTGCACAGCTGAACGGTAAATGGGATGCAGTGAAGCAGAACTGCGCATATGTGGGGTTTGAGGAAGCTATTAAAGGCTGAGCTATTAAAGTCTGGGCTGAGATCCTGATTTATAGCATATGGAAGCTGATGGAAACATTCCACTAACTGCAGTACTTGCTGTATAAAACAGCAGTAGAAGTGAGTTTGAATCCATGAGCATAATTTATCAGTTTGAACTTATCACTTTGAATGCTTAATTTTGCAAATGTGACTTTTTCTGTTCTGTATGCAGTTTCAGAATTAGTATTCTGTCACTGAGCAGTAGAAACAGTCAGCATTGCATCTCTAAGCGGGGTGATTATGTATGATAGGTCAGATTAGGAAGGGCACAGCAAATTATTTAAATTAGTAGTAGTTCATGTTTTATTTGCTGCATTGTTTTCAGAGGAATGAAATATAAAGTATGAAATACAAAATCAAAGAAAATAAACAAAAAAATGTTGCCTACTTTTATCCTGCAATGGAAACAAAACGCAGATGTCAAAATCATGACATAATGAGTTGAAGCACCTCAGGCTGAAGCACATGCAGTCTTTCTAAATGAATGTATTACTTGTGGTATATTGCCACTCCATTTATCATCAACTTTTCCTGCAAAAATTTTTAGCAATGCTGGAAACCCCAGTGTTGTGCTTGAGTGGTTGAAATAAAAGACTAGGAGGTAGTATAGGATAGAGTGTAAAACAAGGCAAGACATAGAGTAGGAAACTATATTTTTCATTTTCTAAAAATGCAAATAAATGAATGATTCAACCTTGTTCTCTCTTTGACTTCCTACTAAACCAGTACCAGATATGAATGCAGAATTTTTAAAAGTATGTGTAACTATTAAAAGTTTGAGGTATTAGAATGTGCAGAATTAAAAAGGAACCCAGGAACCAATCCTGGAAGAATATTAAAATATGCCAAACAAGCCATGGACCATCAGATTTCCAGAGAAGTACCATAATGAAAATATTTTACCATCAAAACCACAGAAGAGATAGATGATGCCTACCTGTGGCAATTCAGTCAGACATTTTTAGTTCTTTAATAGAATTAATGTATTGAGAAGTTTAAGTGTTAGTAAAAAATTACTCCATGCAGGAGAGAACAGTTTTCAGGGTTTAATAGGAGAAAGTAACAATGTCTATTACAAGGAAATATATGTGTGTATAAATATTTGTTTTGTTCAGTTATAACTTGAAATTGCTTAATTTGGAAAAAGATGTCTAATCAAAACATTCATGTTGGAACATAACATGCCACATCTTTACTTGAAAAACTAACATTTTTCTTGTTGTGATATATAAACTTTGGAGTTTTGTATGGATTTCAGAAAAGTCAAATAATCACTGTGGATGAAAGTAAGTGCTTATTAAGGAGCTTTGACATCTCAGTGTTCTAATATTGTGCCTTGACAGCAAACCTGTGCTCTTCCCTCATTATTCTGAACTTCTGGAATGCACTTCTGAGCATGCATTCTGCTGGTTTACAGTTATTGCTGGTTGCATTTTGGTTTTAGGAGCAATTTTTAGCCATAAAAACTGTTATGGTGGTGTTAAAGGTGGATTTTTTTCTTTGTTCTTGTTACTGGCCCCTCTGCTATTTAGTCCATTTAGTTATTTGCCTATTTTCTGTGAATATTAAGATTTCAGAAAAGTAAGTAGCCCATAGTGAATAGGTAAAGTTATCTGCTGTGTGCTGCTCTTTGTTCAATGACTGTTCTTTCTTTCCAGAATGTGATGTATAAAAATAAACAGGGCTTTGTGGAGTAGAAAATATCTACCATTTATTATTTTGTTTTTTTCCAGAATGCTTCTTGTAAAATCAGAACAATAAATGCAGTAGAGTTCTCATCAAAAGCTCACACTGTTTGAGTCAGTGCAGTTATCTGACATCAAATAAAGCAGAATGTCTTTTTTGCTGGAAGATACAGTATCTTTAAAAGTAAAGACTGGTTTATTGGCTGACACATAAGGATTTCTTGGGATTAATGGATTACTCCAGGACTGTACTTGTTCATAATCTTAAAGCACTGTATGTGGCTGGTTACATTAGCCTTAGCTGCACGTTGCCTTCAGCAAATTCATTTGCAAGCTTGAAAAGGAGAATATCTTCCTGGCTCAGGGTATCAGTTTAACAGCCTGAGTGCCATTTCGGCTGTCCCGTAGGCACGCTCTGGTATTGCAGGTAGGCGATTATGTCTTTGCTCCTTACCTTCCTGTTTGTGGAATGGAGTTAACTGTACTGCCAAATTTCCAAGGGTATAGTGAAGGCCATGAACTGAGGGATGAATGAGAATTGGTTGGAAGAGTCATTGAAGTATCTGAAGTAAATGCACAGATTAGCAAGTTGGATTTACTCTTACTTGGAGTAAATGCAGGTATATCCAAGAGTGTGCTCCTTTCTTGTTACAGTGACCGCTTCCTTTGTGCATTTGATAATAGGCTGCAGCCCCACCGTGTGCACAGAATTTGGCACCTATTTTTCTTTTTCCTCATTTGATACTTTTTTTTTTCTGTGTCAAAAACCTGGAAAAACAGAAGACAAAGCAGCATCTTCGAGCTTACTCATGAAGACTGCTATGGTGATAGTGAAGTGAGGTGGAAATACTAAAATTCTCCAATTTCCATGGAGGAAACTGGCAGATGTCTGTCAAAGTGACGATTATTCAGCAAAACAAGAATAATATAAATATTTGGCAGTGGAAATGTCTGAATGAATTTTAGGTCTATGCTATTGCCCTTTCTGCCAAACAAACAAAATTTCTAAACTTTTTATATCAAATATGACAGACACATGTTATCGTTTATTAACACGTTACCTTAATCAGTTACGAAAGCTGTGTTGTGGAAGGCTAGGGTTTCTTCTTTTGGCTTTGCATTTAACACTGCAAATATGTAGACAAATATTTCTACGTGTCTTAAAACAGAGTTTGATGAAGAGTTTAGATTCCAGGTGCATCAAAAGATCTTCTAAGTGATTAAATTTTGGCGTAAAACATCTGTTCTTGAAGCTGGCTTCTTGGAATCGCCTTCATTTTTGTCTCTGTTTTGTTTATTGTAATATTAAGTAATGCAACATTTGACAAAGATGTTTAAAAGACATTAATGTTCTTGTCAACATCTTTGTGTTGCCTCAGCACCTAAATTTTTAGCCTGTTATGAGGAGAATTAGGAAAGAGGTAGATAGGAACATCTTTGGATACATAATGATGTATTTGCTTAACTTTTGAAGGCTATAGTTATAGACCTTTGAGACATATATTGCTTTTATCAATTCTCATCTGACAGTGACTGACAGAAAAATTATGATCTGAGACCTCATCTGCATAATGTATGGATGTGAAAATGCTCAGAAGGTAATAGGAGGAAATTAACTAGTTGGAGGCATCTCTCATGTCAAGATTTAAGAACATTTGAAAAACATTTTTCTTTAATAGATGTTTAACACAATGCACACTGTAGTTTTCTTCAGACAAGAGTGAAGTGACCTTCAGTGAAGGTGTCTTTGGAGGTGTGACTTCAAATAAGGAAATTATGCATTTCTAGGTCTCCTGATACTGGAACTGGATATCATTTGCTTATTTGAAATCAGGTTAAAAGCACAGTGCTGAGATGCTTACCCACTTAACAGTCTGGAAGAACTGAAGAAGTTCATCCATGTCTGAAAACAAGGAATGGAGTTATGTATCTTAATGTAACTCTGCAACTCAGTCAATGTGTCTGTAAGAGTCTTCTGAACATGTAGTTGGTATGTGTTGGAAGACTGAATCCAGGTCAAAGTTTAAATTACATACTTCTCTAAGGATGTGCACATAAATGCAGAGTAACTTAGAGATGGGTGTATGTAACGTCATTACAGCTGTCATTACCTGTAATCACCTCTTACCTGATCTGACAGTAGCATCCCATCTTTCTTAACCTTCTGTGCCAATTTTGTAAACCCACCCTTGGTTAGCGTGAGAAGGTCACAACACTGTGACTCTCTAGCCTTAATTAAGAGAACATTTATGGTAACCATCTACAAATAAAACAAAGACAATGTAGCAAAACAGAATTATTTGCTTTGTTGTTTTAATGAGCATGTCCTGTCAACCCAGAAATTAACTTTTGAAAAGAGCACAGGAAGGTGATTGGTTTTCATTAATTACTAAGAATTTTTAAAGAAATCAGTCTTTATTTTTGAGCTATGTATTTAATACAATAAGCTATGCACTTTGTACGCTGTACAGCCAAGAAGAGAAAAAATTTGTGAAAGGAATTGAGAAAGTTTGTGTGCCAGGAAATTTAGCAGTTCCTATATTCCTGTTCTTAATCCTCCATCAGTCAGCATTTAATTATATATGTATGCTTAGTGATTGTGCATAATTGTTTTGCAGGGAAGGATATGATGCATTAGATCATTAACTAAAAATAAGTCAGAGACTTACCCCAAACCAGCTTGCGTTTTTGCTGCTGTCAGCATAGAGTAATTTTTGCAGACATGCTATGTAGAACACTTCTCAGACTTTCTCTTAAAAGCACGGCGTGTAGTGATGGAGAATGGGTCAGTGCAAAACGAAACGGGTGGTTGGTGTTGGTAGAAGGTACCTGTGGGGTGACATCTGCCTCTGGCTGTGGAGGTACAATGCTAGCATCTCCTCCAGTGAGCCTTTTTTGGAGACAGCTCTAGCACAACGTACAGTGGCAATGGAGTTACCAGAGTTTCCATTCTGCTGGTGTGGTCATCTAAGAAGGGCTAGGAAGATAAAGAGGAAGGAGAATGTGCCCATGTAATGCATAGCTGCAATTTCACACAACTACTTTTTACCTGAAAATAAATTTTATTTGAATCAAGCGTAATGAAGATTACAAAATAGTAATTTTATGTTTTAGAAAACAAACCCCCTACCTCCCCACCCCACTATCTCTGGGGTAAAGATCAGCTCTGTGTATGTGGTCCTCTACATCCCCGATTTTGGCCTTTAGGGATTTTTCTTAACTGCACTTTTACGTTGTGAACTGCACAAATAATGTATGCACACATTACATTTTTTGGATGTAATGTCTGACTGGAAGCAGTTACTACTTTTTGACTCTACAACTGCCCAAAATGCAGCTTAGCCACTGTTGTTGGTATACAGGAAAAATTGGTTTACCGAAACTTAGGGCTAGGATTTGCTACGTGGGACCAAATACAAGAAGGTAACACAAATTAATTTTTGAAGAGTCTGATTAAACTCAATTTAATCTCCTGTTCTTTTCTGATTTAAGTACACCTTAATTTAGTTTATCTTAATTACTGGAGGGAAGTAAATTAAATCAGATAAAAGGCCAGCTTAATTCAGGATAGGTGTGTACAAGGGGCTTAAAAATTACTCTGTTCAGTTTAAATTCAGGCATTTATTTGATCTGAACTTTTCTAAATCTCTATGTAAAGACCTGCTTATAAGAACATTTTTTTATATAATCAAGCCCACATTAATGTGTGCATTTTTGTCATCTGAATCTGTTCTGCTTCCAGTGGCATGCTTTATTCTGTAATTTTATTGTTATATTGCCTTTTATTTAGTGTTATGACATTTCAAATATGTCATGTTCGTAATCATCCTTGTGAAATTCGTTATTTGAAACACTGATTTTGTTTTATAAACAAATGAGCAGAATGCACAGGGTGATACTTTTTTCTATTAAACAGAAAACCTTTTCTAGAAAATAGACTCACTGGGACAAAATTTTAGTTTTTTAAATTAAACTGCATTTCTGTGAAGGGATTCTCTGGCTTATTGTTATGTTATTTGAAGAACTGGGATTTAAAGGTCTGCAACTGTTCTTTTACATTTGTGACAAGATCTCCTTTGTCTGTGTAACCACAAGGATTAGGATTTAGTCCCATAACATTTGTATTTCATGCATACTGCCTTTTGTCATGAGGATGGGCAAACAAGGGAAGCACGTGTGCAGTTATAATAATTCTAATTGCTTTGACCATGCTCACATCTCTGAGAATAAGTTTTGTTGATATTTGATTCTGCTCGTGGTCAGGGCTAACTGTTTCTGAGTTTAGGAATGATGTTGTAAATGCTTCCCAGACCTTGTCGGGTCAGAGGCATAACCGCTGTTCTGGTTTTGTTTGTTTTTTGATAGGATGATGAAGTGGTTCTGCAGTGTACTGCAACTGTCCACAAGGAGCAACAGAAATTGTGCCTTGCTGCAGAAGGATTTGGCAACAGGCTTTGCTTTCTGGAGTCCACGTCAAATTCTAAGGTACTGCTGAGTGTTACAAGTGTCATGTATGAAGTAAGGATTCAGTTGTAATATTGCTTGCTCTGATGTACTATACACAAAGCTTTCCCAGAGAACAGACAAATGAAATCCATCAATAATGAACGGAATATTTAATTCCCCTTTGGAGTTTAATTGTTCCTTTGTCATGACCCTTTGCTTGGACTTTAATGCTATGCTTTGTCCTAAGCTCACTTTAAAGCTTGCTCGCTGCAGAAGTCCATCTCAGTAATATACTTGGTTTTTGGTTATCAGAACTTGGTTGTAAGACATGGTGCAATTTTTTGTGTTCTGCAGTTCAAAAACACACTGTGACATTTATGTTGAGGTAATTATTACTTTAAGTTCTTCTAATTCCCTAAGCAGAGTAATAGTGCAAGTGTCAAAATTGTCTGATCAGTTTACCTCAGCCTACTGTATGTCTGCTGTATTCGCAATAGATATGGTGCTGTGAAAAATTAGCTTTGCTATTTGATGCAAAGGAAGGGTTTTTACTTCACAATGAGACATGCTCAGATAAATGTTTAGATGACAAAAATGTGCCTTCTGAGGGCAGAACTGGTTTTGTGACGAAAATAATGGATATACTTGGATATTTTATTTGTATGAAGAGAAGTTGCTTGCCATATTTTTTCTTCAGCTAACATATAAATGTTTGATGAGAAAATAAAATAAAGGTAAAGAATCTAGAAAAAATCTAGACAGATTTTGGAAAAAAAAAGTTTTTTATCTTGCCATCTTCTGTAACATTACTTTGATTTTCTCTGATACATTGCAGAGTATATGCTTCATTTTCTGTCTCATAATTTTGAATGTTTTATTCATAATAATAAATTTTTCACAAGGATATTAATGCTTCATTATAATAGCAGTGATCTTGATGAATTCATTTGCGCCACTCTGGTTTAAGTGAATCTTTTCAACAATAAAAAGGTGCTGGGATAGAAGTGATTGCAGTGCTATTTGCCTGTGAGGTCAGAAAAATCTATTTAATGAATTTATTATCATTCAGAATGTTTGGATATGTATTAAATCTACAGTCTCCCACTATATAAAACTCCTGTATGTTTTTGTCTTTAAGAAATACAGTGTAAATTTCATATCAATTTCCTATGCTTACTGACTGATTCTGCTTTTCCTTCATGTTTTGTGAAACAATATTTATTCTGCTCATTCTGCATGACCTTGGTGAAACAAAGCAAACAAATGAAAACCCTTGCCACTCATCCCTATTCCAATATTCAAAGGTTGACAGCTTCTAGCATGAGCTAACCTGAAGTCATTTTGAGGTGTAAATACTGAGGGAGCCATCAAATTAACAAATCCTTAAAGCAAAGTTGACTGTAAATAAAAGAAAATAAAATGCTTTTCTTCCTGATATCTGTGTCCATACAATGCTATTATTGCGTTATATAAGGAAGAGCATAGAAAATATTACAAGAGGCATGTGGTAATTTGATAAAGGTTCCAAGAGTTCCTGAGACAGTTAAAAAATTTCTCTGGATGTCTGTAAGACTGTGTTTTCCAGTTGAAACGGGATTGTGATCCACTTGAATGCAAACGGTGTGGCAACTGAACTACAGCCAGGTATCAAGGATGAGGTATGAAACCAAGCACCAGTAATAGGCCAAACACATGTAACAGATCTCAGCTGTCATCCTGGAACTGCATTCTTGAGAATGCCTGATACAGTCCCCTTCTTTTTTCCAAGATTCTTCAAGATGTGGCTCCTGATGCTGGATCTGATGTTTTGTTAGCACAGCTTATTCTCGTGCGCTTTCTTGTCCTGGGATCATTATATATTTCACATTACAAAAATAATGGCTAAATTGAAGATACATATAACCTGATAGAATACTTAGACAACTGTTAGTACTCATAATACTTGATAATACTTATCCCATTATAACAATAACACTGGCAGGCCCATTATGAAAATTATTTAATGAATTTTATTTTTCTCCGTTCAAGTGTTTCTTTGGAGGGTCATATAGATTCCCTCAATGGATTTTATAAACATCATACCAGCAAAAGATGGATTATGGTAGTTGGGCTAAATTAGAATTATCCATTTACATGTGTTCACATTTCAAAACTGATTGCTGATTCCACTTTCTTCACTTCTTTTGGAAGTGATCCATGCTTGTCAAATCACATTACGGTACAAAAATATCCTCTTTATTTCTTAGCTCTGCAAATCTATTGTTTTTTCTGTCCAGATTGTAAGGTGTTTGAATTTTAAGCAAGAAATTAATTCATATTTGGAGCTGCATTACATCTTGGTTTTAGACTTGACTTTCATTTTGCTGTAACAAGCGGAGGGACATCTTATGCCATTGAATTTGGTATGCAACCTTTTCTGAGAACACAAGTATCTTATCACAGAACGGTATTTTATGGAATGAAATTTCAAAGCACAGTTATATTTCTAAGCTTGTGAGTATTTTTGTGTATTGGTTTGGTCATTCTTACACTGAGTTGAGATTGTTTATCTTAGGGAAGAGAGGGCTCCAAGGAGAACTTAGAGCAGCCTTCTAGTATGTTAAGAGGGCATACAGGAAAGACAGGGAAGGACTTGTTATTAGTGAGTTTAGTGATAGGACAAGAGGTCATGTACTTAAGCTGAAGGAGGGAAGATTTAGATTATATATGAGGAAGGTATTCTTGACTGTGATGGCAGTCAGGTACTGGAGAGGTTGTCTGGAGAAGCTGTGGCTGCCCTCTCCCTGACAGTGTTCAAGGCCAGGCTGGATGGCTCTTTGAGCAACCTGGGCTAGATGTCCCTGCCCATGGCAGGGGGCTGGAGCTGGGTGGTCTTTGAGGTCCCTTCTAACTCAAACCATGGTTCCATGTAGTCTAGCAAGTGTCAAGTAAAGGGGGATAAAACCTCCTCCAGGCAACACAACTTTTAGTATGGCATGAGAGGCAGTTGTTCTTTGCTGCCAGGGCACGCTGGCTCATGCCCAACTTGCTGCCTGCAGGCCTTTTTCCACAAAGCTGTCCCCCTGGCAGTCAGACCCCAGACTGGGCTAGGGGGTGCTTGGTCTCTGTACAGCAAAGGGATTCTTGATCTAAAAATTAACTTTCTGAGCCAGTGTTTTGAATTGCAGTTGTGAAGAACACGGTGCAACTAGATTTTGTGAGTGGTAGCAATAGCCTGGGACAAATTAGGGATGCACCTTTGTAATAGGCCTTTTGAGTTGTACCAGCTGCTCTCTAGCTTTGGCTAGTAATGGGGTAAAAGCTATTTTTCACTTTACACTGTCTTTATTTCATTACTTATTTTAACTTTATAAGACAAGTAAGATTAACTGCTACAGTTACTCTGTAAATGCAGTTCAGGTGTTACATTCAGGAGTACAGAAACTTTGAAATTTTTGCTCAGAGCATGTTACTAAATTCCTCAAAATGATCCAATATCTTCAAGAGAAATATAATAACAAATAGTATATCAGGTCAACATTATGCATAATCTTATTAATAGGGGAAAATTCAGAGTAAAAACCAATCAAGTTGGTACAAGATAAATACTGATAAAGATAAATATCTACAGAGGTATAGTAGATCAAGTGAAAAATAACTATTTCAATCTCTACCTTTTTCAAGGCAGATCTATTTCAAAATAGATGTAGTTCTAGGGATAGGTTACGTATTCTAAACATACAAGAATGTTGTATACAAACCATCATAATTTAAACATTAAAAGAGTTGCAAGAGCAAAACCCAAAGTCAAGCTGAATAGAAAGTTTAAAATGTTTATTTTCCTTATCTCATTATTCCTCTAGCAGGTCTTGTTTAATTTATGGTATGAATTTAAAAAAAGCAAAAAGGAACAGAAGGTTATTTTTTTGACAATGGTCTATAGTTAACATTGTTTCATAAATTTTCGTTGTACTTTTAAATCTATTTCCCTCCTGGCAGACCATTCTGTTTATTAAAACAAGAATTAGGAATAGTTAACTTATCTCAATGAATAATGTGATCTGTTTCTTATATTTGAAAATTAGATGTTGCTTGTTCTTTATAACCTGATTGCTAATATAAGGAAGTTCTTCCATTAAAAGATTATGCATTCTGCTGTTGAAGTAACTTTTCCCTAGACCTAAATAATGCATGGAGTGTTGAAAAGCAAACAAGCTGGAACTGTGTTTTATCAGCTCCTGAAAACTGTACCTGTCTGTGGTGCAGAATGACAAATACTCAGCTCTGGGCCAGTCTCAGGCATGGTTTTGATCCGTTGTGAACCATTGCACAGCTGAACACTGGGAGTGAGTTACGCTTTTCTAGTGGCATAAGACTTCTTTTTTTTTTGCGCTTTTGTTTTTATGGCAGGTGGTAAATCACATACTTAAATTCAATTCAACTCCTCATGGACAGAGCTGCTTTCATAGAATCATAGAATCACCTAGGTTGGAAAAGACCTTTAAGTTCGAGTTCAACCGTTAACCTAGCACTGCCATCCCACCAATAAACCATGTCCTTAAGCAACTTGTCTATCTGTCTTTTAAATACCTCCAGGGATGAGGACTCCACTACCTCCATGGGAAGCCCATTCCAGAGCCTGACAATCCTCTCGGTGAAGAAGTGTTTCCTAATGTCTAGCCTAAACCTGCCCTGGTGCAGCTTCAAGCCATTCCCCCTCATCCTATTGTCTGTTACCAGGGAGAAGAGGCCAACCCACACCTCACTATACAGCCTTCTTTCAGGTAGTTGTAGAGAGCAATCAGGTCTCCCCTCAGCCTCCTCTTCTCCAGACTAAATAATCCCAGTTCCCTCAGCCTCTCCTCATATGACTTGTGTTCCAGACCCCTCACCAGCTTGGTTGCTCTCCTCTGGACCTGTTCCAGCAATGCAACACCTTTCTTGTAGTGAGGGGCCCAAAACTGAACAGAGTATTCGAGGTGAGGCCTCGCCAGCACCAAGTACAGGGGCACGATCAGTTCTCTACTCCTGTTGACCACACTATTCCTGATAAAAGCCAGGATGTCATTGGCCTTCTTGGCCACCTGGGCACACTGCTGGCTCATATTCAGGCGGCTGTCAATCAGTATTCTCAGGTCTTTTTCCACCAGGCAGCTTTCCAGCCGCTCTTCCCCAAGCCTGTAGTGCTGCAAGGGGTTGTTGTGACGAAAGTGCGGGACTTGGCACTTGGCCTTGTTGAACCTCATGCAATTGGCCTCGGCCCATCGATCCAGCCTGTGCAGGTCCCTCTGCAGAGCCTTCCTCCCCTCCAGCAGATAAACGCTCCCACTCAGTTTGGTGTCATCTGCAAATTTACTGAGGGCACGCTCAATCCCCTCATCCAGGTCATTGATAAAGATATTAAACAAGACTGGCCCTAGGACTCTGCCCTGGGGGACACCGCTTGTGACCAGCCGCCAACTGGATTTAGCTCTATTCACCACGACTCTCTGGGCTCGGCCATCCAGCCAGTTTTTAACCCAGCGAAGAGTACATACATCTAGGCCATGAACTGCCAGCTTCTCCAGGAGAATGCTATGGGAGACTGTGTCAGAGGCTTTGCTGAAGTCCAGGTAGAAAACATCCACAGCCTTTCCCTCATCTACCAGGTGGGTCACATGGTCATAGAAGGAAATCAGGTTGGTTAGGCAAGACTTGCCTTTCGTGAACCCATGCTGACTGGACGTGATCCCCTGATTGTCCTCCATGTGCCTGGTGAGCACACTCAGGATGAGCCTCTCCATAATCTTCCCCGGTACCGAGGTCAGGCTGACAGGTCTGTAGTTCCCCAGATCCTCCTTCTGGCCCTTCTTGAAGATAGACGTCACATCATTAAAAAGAACCAATAAAAGCAATTTTATTTTTCTTCTTCAGTCCAGAAATTTGGACTTGAGAGAGGGGAGGATAACATAGGGAGGGTTTTTGAAGACCCTCCCACTTAAATTCTTTTTCTTTTTTTTTTTTTTCCTTAAAAGCAGTGCAATGTATGACTTAATGATTTGAATGTTCCACTGCTCTGTGAGTTACATAAAAAAATTAAAAAAAAGCATAACAATGCTGAGAGAAGAGTCCAAAAATTTCATAAATGTGAAACTTTCTTTTTCAATCATACCTACTTACTTAATATTTAAGTGTGATACTATAGGCCAGTCTTCTGGATGGATCTGCAAATAAATCTACTTGGTATATTGGGGATAAATCTGCATGCTTAACAGTTGTGATTTATTCTCCAAGGGGGTTTATTATAAGAACTAAAATGGATTTTTTTCCAAAATATGCTTTAGAAATATGTAAGAATATTAGTAATAAATACTTTGAAAAGGAATCTCCAAAGGAAAATATTGAATACCTAAATATGCTGGTAGCACGCATGACATGTAACCTGAAAATGTAGCAAGACAAGATGAAAGATAGAATAAAAAAAAGTATTTAAGGGCAATAAATTAGGTGATGATAATCCTTCAAGTGATGGCACAGAAAGAAAGAGTAGTGTGTAGGATATGTAAGCGTACTTTATATTTATTATCGGCTAACCACTGCAAGACAAATTTTAAAATGCTTATTTTATTTTTAATATTGATTTGTTTCATACTGCTAGTAATAAAGGCTACCCAATGAAGAAATTTAACACAAACTTTTATAATTTGTGTAATTAATGAAACAAAACAAGAATTGTAATTTCTCCAGTCAAACATGTAGTTTCCAACTTTCTTCATTATCTTAATGTCTTTTAAAAGCAAACAATTCCCAAATGTTTACAGAAACATATTTGACTGTGGTTATGGTTTCTATTGTAGTGGAATAGATGTAGGAATTCAACTTCTGCTAGGTAAATATGACTTAAAAAAACCCCATTTAACCAGGTTTCCTTTATAACTATACAGTCCAGTAACTGTTTAGGAGGACCCCTGTTTTTTAAAGACTAAAATATGAAAAAATGATGATAATATACTGGAAAACCTTGTCTGAGATACAGGTGTGATGCAAGAACTGTGACGTAGGAAGGTCAGATATGCAATGTATGATCTTGTAATTGGTGTGGTGCATTTTCTGCAGGCTTCTGAAATCTTGCCAGTTGGCTACGGTCTAGCTCTGACTCCTACCCTTTTTGGTACTGTCTTTGTTAAAAGGGAGAGTTGCTATTATTGCTCAACTGCTTTATCTATTTGCATTTTGAACATTCTGTTCAAAGCAGTGCCCTCACACGACTGCGTAGTTGATGGGCTTTGGTTGGTTCTTTTTTTTTTTCTTCCATGTAGTCGGAAAGTCTTGGGACTCTTAATAATCTCAGGATTCGGTATTAAGGACTGGAAACAGATTATTTGCTTTCACCAAATACACTAATTGTACTAAAATACCCGAAGAAAGTAATTGAAAGATAAACTGACAGAGCAAAATCAGAATATCTTGCAGTGGGAGTTCCTATTTGCTGTACTTTCATGTGACTAATAGCTGCTCAGTGCAAGCAGAGCCTTTGCTGCTTTGCCCTGGGTAACTGAACATCACAAAGTTACACAATGGCATATTCTGCTAAGTCCTCTAGAGCTCAGCATTTAAAATATTTTAGTACACACAGAGTAGTTACAAAGTAGTTGTTTGAATTTTAATTAGGCTGAAACCTGAAAAAAACAGATTCATAAATGTGCATGTTTCAATCTAAGAACACGTAAAGTGCAAATGCTTATTTTTAAACCCTTTACACAGACATTATATAAAAGTAGAAGTGTCAGATTGGCTGTGCAGCCTTTCTCAACACTTAAAATCATGGTACTGTTGCTTTGCATACAATGTTTTTAAGCACTGTTGGGCTTCATCAGAATGTCCTTGTTTTGGCTGGGATAGAGTTAGTTTTCTTCCCAGAAGCTGGTGTAGCACCATGTTTGGGATTTAGGATGAGAATCATGTTGATAACACACTGCTGCTTTAGCTGCTGCTGAGCAGTCAAGGACTTCTCAACCTCTCATACTGCTATTCTGATAAGAAGATAGGTGGCACCCAAGAAGTTAGGAGGGGACATTGCCACAGAAACTGGCCAAAGGGGTGTCCTGTACCCATATGATGTCTTGCTCCATATATAACTGGCAGCTGGGCTAGGGGGCAGATAAGCATCAGGTCTGGTGGTGAGAAATTGTGCTGTGCATCACTTATTTTGAATATTATTATTAATTTATCCAATTATTTGTTTTACATACGTGAATACAAGCATATCTTTTTTCTAGTTTCACAAGCAAAAGAACAGTTGTTTTATTTTGCATTAAAACAAGAGGCCAGATGGTAATGAAAATAATTATGTTTGTAAAAAGTGATTTATGTTTCATTTGATATGTGATTTGGTAAGTAGCACACTATCAATTAATTTGACCTCTTTTAGCTGATAGAGTTGCAGTTATGCGTACAGTTTAATTGTTATAAAAGTCTTGCTTTATAAACTCAAAACAGCAAACAAATTCTCTCCCATTGTGCATGTTTCCAGCGTGTTTACCAGGGAGGTTAGGTGTATCTGTAGTTTCCATTAAAGCTCTTATTTTCACACACAAAAAACTGTCTACATAATTCTTATTAGAGTTGTTTTATTTTCATATAAAAGTTGGATTTTTAGGAGATTAATTACAAAGAGTTCTGGTTATCTTGGAAAATTTGCAAGAATGTGGAAAAAAAACGTTAATATTTTTTTTCTTTAGAAAATAAAGCAGTACCAAACAAAGGCATTTGCAACTTTATGTTAAATCCCCAGCATAAACATGTACCTTAGTAGAGAAGTAGAACATCCTTGCTTGGTGAGGTGGAAGTTGAGATATTGGTAAAATAAAATTAAAATATCTAGAAAGTAATATATCTACAAAGGCAGTGATAGTCTGTAGTCAATGTCTTGATGTGGTGTCAAAATATGAAATTTTGAAAAGGAAGAACTTTAATACTATCAAGGAGGAAACTCCACACTGGCAAATTATGTGAATGGATACGATAGTCTTGCACAGGGGTGATATCTGTGAACTTCCTGTTGTACTTCCTCCTTGAATATGTAATCAGGAAAATGTCCACATAGTTTGCCAGCTCCTTGAGACGGTCTTTACCATCTCTGAATTTTTAATCCTCTTGCTTTGTTACCTCTTGGGTAATTGCCTTCTAAGGCAGGTAGACTTTTTGCTGGAAAAAGTATCTGGACATTTCCCAGAGGGTACTTTGTGGCAGCTTTTTATGTTGGTGTGTTACTGAATGATAAGCTGAGAGCAGAGATTGTTTGCATAACAGCTTAGTAACAATATTTTGGCAACTTAAACCCAAAACTGACAAAAAATGAATACTCAAGGAGCTGAACATATAATAATTTTCTAGGCTTTTTGGTTTTCCAAAGGTGCACCGTAAACACGTGCTTATTTTTTTACATCAAGCTCTGTATGACCAAATGCACAATCGGGACCTTTATGCATTCACAGACTTATAGATAAGCCACAGTTTCTGAGTATAAATAGTGAGGGTTTTTTGAAATAGATACTTATGTTTGAAAGCATTATTGACATTTTTATGCATGCTGAAACTGACAGTACATGTTCCTAAATCCACAAAGATTTTCCTGTTTTACTTGTAAGACACCTTGAGTCTTTCTGTCCCTGACCCAAATATCTGCTGGAGTTTCTCAAAGGCCTTAAGAATTGCATGATTAGAGATGTATTTTTTGAGTCATATCATTCTAATTGTTTTGTTTCACGTTAGAGGTGAATGTGTGCATCTTCAAAGAGAAATGCATACTTTTTGGTACAATTATTTCTTCAAATCAGGTGAATCAGATCAAACAATCTGGGATGTAAAATAATCTGGGGAAACATTACACCTATTTTTTTTTTTTAAAAAATATGTAACAAGAGGAGCAAAATTAATTAGAATGTTAAGTATGGTAGACTATTCATCCTCATAAACTGGCTTTATATTTATCAATTCTTTTCACTAACCAGTAAGGGCTGGAACACCTAAATCTGAATGAACCACATGTCGCTTTTGCATTGCTGGTGGGATGGACTCAGAATTCTGTGAGCTGTTGCACTTAATTTATTTTGAATAATTTCTTTAATTGAATTAGGCATATGAATGAGTATAGACTCAAAAAAGAATGTATGCATTATTCATTTTAGTTATAAGAACTGATTTATTTTACATATATGTAAAGAAATATTGTCTGTAATATACAGTTTAGTACTGTAAGTGCCTAAGTGCGTTGCTACATCTTTCCACAAAGGATTTTTGTTACTGTGTATATTTTGCTGCTTTGAAATGGTGTAGCCCAGGAGAAATGATGCATCTTCTTTACTTTTAAGGACAAGTCAGAGGTGACTTAGCATAAAATCCCAGTCCCCCGTTCCAGCAGTACTTGATAGGCACCACTTTGCCTAGTTACGCAGGTTGACTATTGATTTCAGCAGCATAAAATGGAAACTGTAATAGTTGAAAACTTAAAATCCTTAGAAGTTAAAGTTGGGTGTCCGTTATGTTCTATAGTTGATATTTGCTTGTCGTAGACATTGTTTCATGTTCATTGCAAAGTAAACGAATTGCTCATTAGAGTTGATGTGAGGTATTCTGGAAGCGTTAGTATTTATATTTATTTGGATTTCATTTTTATGTATTATGATTCCTCTTTGAAGATTTCTACTATGGGATAAATTTGCTAGTAAGAGAAACTCTGACTATAATGTCCTAGTGATTATTATGTGGAGGTAGGATTTCTGCTGAGGCAGTCAGGCCGTGTCAGTTATTACAGCTAGAAAAGACTCTTACATTTGCCCTGCCTGTTTGATCCTGAAAGATTATAGGATTCCTACTTTGAAATACGGTTGTTGTAATGTACATGGTTTATGATAAACCTGGTCAGAGATTAGGATTTCCCTGTTGGATGTCTGCTATGCTTCCTGGAAAAGTGAAGATCATCTCTGATGCTGCAAGAATCCAAGGGTAACTGCTTCCTTCCAGGTTCCAAAACAGTAGGACCCTCCCAATTGATAGCATCCTGAATTTTTCCATTACTTGTTCCAGTAGCTAGAAATACATCATCTCTAAGAATATAAGGAAACGGTGAATGTTTGAATAATATAAGATTAGCCTAATAAGGTAGAATTTGCTTGGATCAGCATGAAGTTAAATAAAAAAATGTTTTGTGAATTTGGATGTGTTCCTAGAACCTCTGTAGCGCTGTTGATCCTATGAGGTTTTTTATTTTATTAATTAGCATGAAATTTTCCTCATTGCCTTAAAATTGACACATTTACAGTGCATTAGGGTGATATACTATTAGCTAATGTTCATCTAAGCTTCAGCAGCTGCAGTAGCTTATGTTGTAATGGCTGCTTTATTCAGGCTGAAGTTGTATGGCTCCTTACCCAGTATCACTTTCATCTGTTGCTATGTTTTAAATTTTCAGAGAACAGGTAAAAAGGAGAAAGCGTTCTTAGTGATACAAATACATTAGACTTGCGTATAGTTAGAGAGGAGACTAGAGAGAAACATGGAGAATAAGAGGAAAAAATCTCTTATCCTTTTTAGAGATGGAATGCACGGGGTGCTAATTTCATGAAGAAAGTGAACATCATACCAGGAATTACAACTTCCAAGCAGTTAAGACAGTCTGCATTGTTAATAACTGTCAATAGTAGCCTCATAACACTTCATAGCTCTGAGGATCAAACTTGCTCCTAAAGAGCAAAGGGTAAAAAGTTGTAACATAAAATTTGGTCAATGTTTGCAAATATAAAAGAAAATTATAATTGTACTTACGTAACAACAGCCTTAGCAGAAATAGATTTCTTATGTATTTTTAAAGGCTGAGAGGGTTAAAACTCAAGATTCAGTTTCCTTCTGATTGTGTTATACCTTCAGTTTATAGCTTAAGTTTAAATTAACTCATTTTCTTTGCCAATGAACTGTTCTCCTGTGACCAGCACATGACATTCACTGTCTGGAACTGCTAAGCTAACTCATGGGGATAAAAACTAGTAACTTCTAATAAGATATAGACTATTGTTGATAAATGTATATATTTGATATATCAATAGAAAACTTGCTCATTGCACTGAGATTCCACCCCTCCCTCCACATCCCCTCCTCCCAACTGGATTTGTCAAATCTAACACTTCATTTATGAGAGAATTCTGCAATCAGAATCGTGCATGAAATAGGACAACTCTGTGACCACAAGTAGAAGACCTCTAAAAAAAATTAAAATGATTGTTTACATCAGATTAACAAGATACGTTAAAATCCAGGTGATCAACAAATCAGTGGTGGCATAGGCAGTCAGTGATTCAAAGGAACTGCTAAGGACTTGTTTTCTGTTTTCAGGCTTTGAAAATGAATTGATTACCCTGTATTTGGGTCTGATCTCAGTTATTCTACCACTGTTCCTGACCTGGTTTCATTCTTCTGGTATTCCCTTGAGTTTTTTAGTTTTATCATGTTTTTCAGGAAGTAGAACTTGACCAGATCTTCAAAGGTTTTGCAAGAAAAAGTGAAGAGCTACTTCCTTGTCCAACCACACTTCCAAGAATATGAGGACTTTGTAGTTTTTATATATTGTAACATAAGAAGTTATGAATGGTAAAAACATCTTGGCTGTTGATCAAAGCAACTGTTCTGGATGGAGTGTTCTATGAATGCACAGTATTTTGCAGACCTTGTATGGCAAGTGATGGTTTCAGACTAAAATAGTCGTGGGCATCTCAAATCAAGTATTTGTAGGAGGTGGCTTGGCAACCTTCACAGTCTGCTAAAGATAAATGTGCAGGAGCTTGACACCATTATTGCAAGGTCCTGTCTTCTAGAACTGAAATGCCAAGACTCATAATTCATTCTGTCTTTTCTGTGATTTGGTGAATATGATTCATCCTGTTTGGCTGACGGGACCTGTTGTCAGAGGCATGTATTTCTGTACTGGGTCCATCTTTTTGATGACAAGTTTGAAAACATGGAAGGCTATGCCTTCCATATAGAGTCCCTGAAATTGATGTTTTTACTTGGTAATATTGAGTGTGTTTCATCACTGTCACCATACAGACACTATTTCAGTACAAAGGACTGCCAAAAAGACTGAAGGGTGTAAATTCAAACACAACTCAAAAATAGATGGTGGGTACAGCTACTCCCACAAATAGGGGTACAGATATTTTGCTTAATTTCTGTACTAAAATTATTTTTTGAATCCTTCTACATGGATTCTTAAAGTTAGATATCTAATAAATGTGCTACTTTTAAAAAAATTATGAACACCCACTTCTCATTTTTTTTGATGATACAAACTGTGGATGCTTTGTAAGTCAGGGTGCACAGTTAAGTGTTTTTTTAGGCATTGATGTGGGAAATTTTAGTATACAGTTAGAGATTAGATACCTGCAAGTCCATTTCATTAGTATTTTGGTTAGAAGAGAAATAAAATATAGATGAGCCTAGAAAAAACACTAGGAAAAATAACTAGGCAGAGAAATAAAGCTGAGGTAAACACCCTCACTACTTGAGGGTGTCCCTGCTTCTTGTGGTGGGTTGGACTAGATGACCTCTGGGAGTCCCTTCCAACTCTAGCCATTCTATGATTCTAAAGCTGCTTATTCTTAGAGAGAGAATTGAGGTTGCTGATGTGATTTATTATTTTTCAGTCTTGTAATATTTGTGAAGGGCAGAAGTTCAGTTTACGTTCACAGGATTATGTTCACCATATTATATGAGCAGGTCATAAGTTCTTGTGGCACATTGGCAGTGTGTGATCATCAGAATGATGACAGCAGGACTGAGTTTTGCATCTCGCCCTCTTGCTTTCATTGTCATCACACTGCAGTATGGTAGACTTGTAAGTAATAATACACTTTGCAATACACTGCAAAGTAGTGTGCAATGAGTACATCTAGTGTCCACGATTCACTTGTGGGCTGAACTAGACTTAGAGATATTTTTAAAATGCATTTTAAAAGCTTTGCTCAAAACACCTTTTTAATAAAGGGTGTGATTATCTAATTTGAAAATCTGCCTCCCACAGAGTAAAGCATAATTTACTATACAGAAATTACTACAGAAAATTAGCACATAAAATAAATATAGTTTAAATTGGCAGGAAGAATAAAGAATTCCCAATTTTTCTGAACAATCCAACAACTACCTCAGCAATATATACATTTTAATTGCATATGAGAGTTATGTTGTTTTGGTTTGTCTAATGTTGCTGACTCTAGGTGTTGTTGCAAATAATGAAGGATCACTAGAAAAACTAATAGTAATTTATTTTTTTTCTTCTACCAGTACTGGATCCCCTTCTGAAATTGAATATAAAATTACTATTTTATTTACATCAGAACCTATATTTCAAAAAAACCTACTTGCATATTAGGTTGTAGTTTATGACTGCCTATGTTGCCTAGACAAATAATTGACAGTAAGACAAATCTTGTAAAATGTTACTGTCTGAGAGTTCTTGTTTAAGATCTAAAGAATACTTGAGCTAGCTATATATACACCATGTATACTTTGTTACAATCCTTAATGTATAATTTGTTTTGCAAATATGTAGAAACTAAATAAAAAATATTGTTTTGATTTTTTCTTGGAATGTTCCACAGGTCTTTAGGATCGAAATAAGCAATACAGGTTTCTGAGACTATCCAAGGACCTTATTACATGTTCTGTCACAAACAAAAAACCCCATCCTTCTGGAATGTGAACTATTTTTCTATGCTTTCATTTAGAAAGCTACTGAAGCAAAGATGAATAAAATAAAAAGTGGTGTAAATGAAGGATGAGGATTACCAGCATGGCTATTTATATTTCTGCTTTGAAGTAATGGTCAGGTTTTTTGGCAATTAAATTTTGTTCTGCTCTCAAATTAAGAATTTATTATAACCATTATACCATTGAAAATTTCCAGCTAGTTACAGATTGTTTCTATATTTATTAAAAGTGTATTGGTGGATGGTTGTTAGACATGCAGAAAAATATTTCTTTCAACTTCTTTATTATTTACTGCATTTGTAGTCTAGCAGAACAATCACTAATACCTGCCTACGTGTTTCACAAGTCCTCCAAAAAAGACTGATATCAGGATCTGATGGCTGCAGATTCTCACTTCAGCCCCAGGTCACTTTCCAGACTGATCACTAAAAACTACTACACAATTCCATAGAATCATTTAGGTAGGAAAAGACCTTTAAGATCAGGCTAGTGATTGGTTTACAGTTTGGCAAGTCCAGCAGTAAACCATGTCCCCTAGTGCCATATGTACGTGTCTTTTAAATACCTCCAGGGTATTTCAGATATTTCTTTTGTATATATTTTCTTTTGATAGGGAGTGTTAATCTGCCTTATAACACAAATACCTTTATTTTAATATTCTTTCTTCTCTTTGTATGTGATGTAATATGAGAGATAAGGATGTACAAAGACTGTGTGTTTTTACTTCCTCATCATTTGAATTGATTTCAAATGAGCAGTGAAGGAATTTTTAGTATATTTAAAGAAGGTTTAAAAATACCTGGATTTATTAGGTTTTTGAAGGGTCTGTTTGGAATGGGAATCTTCAATCTATGTCTGCCAGCCTGATGTCTTCTCTCCTAAGTCCAGAGCTCTAAAAGCACGTGTTAAAATGGACTGTATGGGGGTGAGTGCAGCTGTAACTGTCTGAACACTGGCAGTTCTCCATCTGTCTCATGTATGTCAGTGCCATGATGTCGCACACTGTATGCAGCCATGCCAGTTGGATCTTCAGCAGAGCAGATCTGGGTGAGAAACTGTCAAAAAGAAACAAGCATCAGTAGCTGTACATTCCTTCAGATCTTAGGGTAAAAGCTTTGCTCCATGAGGGCCAGCATGTCTAGGTGTAGAGATGAGGTGGGATAACGGTATCCCTCCTTTTGTCTTGAGAAAAAGAATCTGGTTCTATCATTTTTCTAGACTGTTCTGCTTTCACTTAAAGCAAGATGATCTCATGGAGTTCTCCCTTATTGCTCTCTGGCTTTTTGAAATGTGTCTCACCTGCTATAATAATAGCTAAAAAAATTGTGCAATGGGACTTTGTCCTCAGTTTTAATTGGGAGGCAAAAAAATGCTCATGGTGTCCTGAGAGTAGAGGAGAATGGAATTGATGGAGTGTGAAATGCCACAGGGTTTTCTATATTTTAGAGAGCGTAGCCTGTAGAGTAGGTTTAGTAGTAAAAAATTTGGATAAGTCACAGCGTTGTGAGACATTCTGCCAGCAAAAAACTTGCTTTAAATAACAGCAGTAACAGTAGAGCATTGTTATGGAGACTTTGTTTGCTTGTATGTGTCTGCTTACAACTAAACAGATACAGAAAATTTTGCCATGGCTCAATTCTGAGCACAGTGTAAGGAATATATTTTCCTATTTTCTTCAGACTCTTCTTTGTCAGTCAGTCTTCACTTGGGAGAATTGAAGGTGGGCTGGGCTGTCAAGCTATTCATTTCCATGAGGCTTTCTAGCATGGAAACTGTACTGATGTTTACCAAGCAAAAACTACACTTTGCCACCTGCAATCTTTGAGTATTCTCCTTCCTGTTTTGTAAAATATGGGCTTATGATAGTATTTGCATTGCAAGGAGTGGTTTGAAGAAAATCTAATTAGTTGTCTGTTAGCTTAATGCTAGAATGAGTAGGAATGTTATAGTCTCTGAGTTACTATGAGATAAAAATGGTAACAAGTAAGTAGAGGTCTGATTCTAAAAGACTTGGCTTAAAAATATTGCACAAATCAGTCAGAGCCTCATGCAAAAGATGGTGCTTTTTAATGATCTTTTGATCTGGCTAGAATTTTAATTTAAAATAAGTTGAATTTATTGAAATATAAATAATTGATGGTAATAAAAGATCTATTAGTTAATAAACAGATTTGACTTACTCTAAGGTTAGGAGTGATTAACAGCAATTTAATAACCTGTTAAGAGAATGAGGCATTCTGGGGAAACTAACTTTTGAAAAAGAGGGAATGAAATGTTTTTGCAATTTAATGTTTGATGCCTTGGAAGAGGCCTCTTCAAAATGCATGCAGTTTGAATATTTGTACAGTTTTACAGCTTTAACAGTAAAAGCATTCATAGTGTAAAAAAAGATTTCCAGTAGTCAGCAGAAGTATTCCTAGACTAAAATTTGCAACTCACATGAGAAGAAAAAGAACACGAAAAGTTCTGGAGGCAAGGAAAGGTGTGTAGGAGTTGCATGTACTTCTATTAACAGAAGATCCCCACATAAAGTCTAATTTTACTTTGTTATTTTGTAACTTAGATATTGCTATTACAAACCTGTTTCGATTTTTATTGCACTTTTTTATGGTAGTCTGGAAAATTAGTTTTTCTATAGCTCAGTGATTTTTTTAAGTCATGACAAGTTTTATCCGACGCTAGTTTTATCCCACTTAGAACAGAGTATGGTGAAGCATGATACCCTGTAAGGTTGAGAAGATGATGGCTTGGCATTGACACTTTGTGCCTTATGATTCTGCTGCAGATGATTCATCTTGACCTGAAGACTATCATAAGGATGAGGCCTGACTCGTAACAGGGGCCTAAAGACTGTAGCCTGCACCTGGCAGGCTTTGACAGTATTTTCAACTCCCAGAGTGAACTTTTACCCGCTCGTATCTAATTGTAATTTTCTTTAGTACAGCTTGTATTTCTGCCTCTGTTCCTTTCAAGGAGCAACTCCAAGAAGAGTCTAGCTCTAGTTTCCCTGTAATCGCCATTAGGTTGGCAAAGAGGGCCATAAGATTCTTCTCTCTTCTCTCTTCTCACCCAGGCTGATCAAGCTGAGCTTCCAGACACACAGGGTAAATGTGCCAGCCTTGACAATCCTGGTGATCCTCTCTTGACCTTGAGACAGGTTATTGGTTTCTTTTTTCCAGTGAGAGACCCGAATGTCACCCAGGAGTCAGGTTGCAAATGCCGAGCAGAGAGGAAGAATAGCTTCTTTTTGATTTCTGGCTAAACATTAACTGTTGCAGCCCAATATATGGTTGGCTTTCACAGCCTCAGGAATGTAGTAGATCTTTCAGATTAATGGAAAGTGATTAAAAAAATAAGGATCGGATAAGGCTGTTCAGCACATCTGTCACTGATTTGTTCTCATGTTTTTCTTTCACCTAGAATGTTCCACCTGATTTGTCCATCTGCACCTTTGTGCTGGAGCAGTCTCTGTCAGTACGGGCCCTTCAGGAAATGCTGGCTAACACAGAAGAAAAGGCAGAAGGGGTAAGTTACTAAATATTCACTTTTTGTTTCAGCTTGCAAAATACAACAATTTTTTTTTCAATTGTACTACAGATTTCATGATTGGCACAAACCTATGGTGTCATGGATTCCTTATGTTTAATTTTCCTCTATTGCTACAGGAATGGACTGATTTTTGAGAAATTCTAACCACTTGCAGCTTTCACTGAAACTCGAGAGTTGTGAATTCCCAACAGTTTCAGTGTACTGAGGGTCAGCATACAGCTACAATAATGTTATAATTTGGTATCTCCTAACGTGAAATATAAAGCTTGTCCAGTCTTCAGAACAGCTATGGTTTTGTGGCTGCATAAAAGTGAGACTGTCAAGTAGCCTTAAAATGACTTGGTTGTATGTTGTTTTTCTCCAGAAATAATAAAATTACTGAGCATGGCCTGTGCTAAAATGTCCTATAACACACCTTTGGAGTTGGGAATAGAATGTTACTGCGTCTCAGTGGAAAATAAATAGGGAAGCTAACACGTTTTTAGTGTTGGGAATGTTAAGGATGTAGGAATAATATTGTTTGACTAGCAAATATTGTTTGTCTTTACAAATTATAGTAATGTAATTTATGTTCTCTGCTATGTAATTGATTTGATTTGTTATGTTATGTGGTTGTGTTCCTTATACACCCTGTAGGTGTATATAAGTGAGAGTTGACTGTAGGCCGAGGAACCAAATGGGACAAAGAAGTAGGAGTTAAGCATGAGTCTGTCACTCAAGAAATCTGGGAGAAGAGAAGCATAATATTTCTGGGATTGCTTTGAGAAAGCAAAGTTGTAACTCACGTAGTCTCATAAAACTCTGGGCATTGAGACTGAAAATGATATTTGGGAAACAAAGTCTGGGAGCAGTCCCATGGGTGATCCAAAATGTGTGCTGCCCATGAGGATTTGTTTCAAGGACTAACTCCAACAGCAAGAGAATGAAAAGCACCCTTGAGGAAGCAGATCCATGCTTCTCAACGGGGACCCCATTTCCCTTATTTTGTAAATACTTAAACCGAGACAAAGCAAACCCACAGTAAAAAAAAAAAAACAAACCCACAAAAACCCAAAAGAACAGCCACACATAAGCCTAGTGTCAAAAATTACAGTCCAAATCCAAGGATGTGCAGTGATAACTGGGTGCAGTTGTACGTATGAAGCACAGCAGCAGTGTTTTGTTTATTCCCACCAGATGTGGGCAGGACCAGGAACTGAAGAGAGTATAGGGGAGTGCATGTTAAAGTACTCTTATAGAGCAGAGTAGAGTGAATGGGCAAAACAGTGAATTTTTTAATACAAAATATTACATTTTTAAAGAAAACCAAAATATTAATTGGCAAATTTCTTATTGGACTGCACTTAGCAGAGCCTTGGGGCCAACTGTTAAGTGAAAATTTACTCTTGAAATACAGATCATCTCCAGGGAATACTGAAAAGGGAATCAAGTGCTCTTCAGAATGGTTAGGAAATGTGAACTCATGGATGCTTCTGGGAAGAGGGCAGGCTAAGGAGAGCTTTGTACCACTCTCATATGGAACTTTTGCACTGGTTTGGGACTATTTTCTGCACTGGATGTGAACAGAAAAAGAAAGAGACTTTTGTAGGGCCAGGTGACTGATGGGACCTATATACTCCAAGCTGGAAGAACTGTGTTTGATGGTAATCTGACATTTCCTGGAAAAAATTATTGGTGTTTTTTGTGCATAACCATAAAGGTCAGCACTCTGGGCATTCATTTCTGTGCCTAAAGAAAAGTGATGGCAGATGTACTGATGTATGGTGCTCTGTACTCATGAGTCTTTTGAGATGGGCACAAGAAAAATTAAGTCTTGGAGTGTGGTCATTATGTGGTTGTTACCTAATTACAGTGTAGTTCATTTGCTCTCAACACCTATTAAATGCAAATACCAGCAGAAGGTACAGAATTTCAACTATACAAACACAGTTAGCTTTGTTCACTGAATAATGTATATATTTCTACTACAAATTTTGTCTGGCTTCTTTACAAATGCATTAGAAACTTCCCCATCTGTCTAATGTATTTTAATGTATTATTATTATTATAAGAGAATAATCTTGAAAATTTTATCTTGCAAATGGACAAGGTAATATTGTTGTCAGTATAATTTTTCTAAAAGTAAGTCCCTGGAAGCCAAGACTAATGATAATACTAAAATGACTATGTACTTGCTGATAAATTAGCAGAACTGACACTTGGTATTTGCATGCTGTTTCTATGAAAAATATATGAAGTTTTCCTCTGTGTTTATAGATATTTATTGTAGGGTAGGTACTTATGCGGGCAGCTTCATATTTCTTTGCAGCAACTGTCAGAACATGTGTGTTTTGCATTTAATGACTGATGTGGTTACTCTCTTTTGTGAGAAGAGATGATTTTGTGTGTATATCTGAAGCACTATATATTCCTGGAGCAGGATAATTATTTATCCAGAACAACAATGTATTCTTTCACTTTGGAGAAAAAAATATAGCAGTTTCTTGAGAGATTGTTACTATAAACTGGATTTCATATGTCCTCAGTTTTCTAATAGAGAGGTTCCTGCAAAGGGAGTTTTTTTCAGTCCTCTATTACATTCATTACATTCCTAATCAGTAAGGCTGCTGTGTTTAATAGTGGTCTACTTGTGTTTCTTTGCTTTTTGTGGTGTGTAATCTCTTGAATGTTGCCTTTATGTAATACATATTATATAACAGGTAAGTCAGCAGTAATGAAATGCTTGAGTAATATGAACAGAATTTCATGCTGACTTGAGTCAGAACAATAAACAACTTTCTTTGTGCTTAAGGAAGAATAGTCTGTGCACTAATTGGATTTAATTTTAATTCTTAATTACCATCTAATAAATGGGGAAGATTACCTCTGCAATAAATATCTACCTCTTTTATACAAGAATCCCCAAACGAGAATTTCCATAATTAATGAGGGATCCATCTATCTACTCCTCTCTCCTGAATCAGCTAAATGCTAGTATTGAAGGCAACAGTGGAAAATGAGTAAAATTTCCATAGAGAATATGTGTATTGTACTGTTTCTTCTAGCCCTGGGCACTGAGTAGTTACCTTCTGCTCTGAGTTTTTTATCATTTCTTTCTAAAATAGGATGCTTAGCTCTGGCAGTGTATTAAAACATTGAAATTCATAACTAGCTATATGGTTTCAAAACACCAACCTGTTCAGTTTGCTCAGGCAGCATTATTTACAGCTTTCATTTTAAATTGGTAAAATTTTGATTTTGCTGAGGTTTTGAGTGCTCTATGCATGGACTACTTGTATTGTTAGTTCACCCACAGCAAAGATCCATCTTGTGTGCAGAAAATGGGAAGAATCCTGTGGAAAGAGAATAGTGAATAATCACATAAATGAAGATAGTTATTATATGTGTGCCCAGAGTTCGGGCTCTGGTCTCTTACATGAGCAGTACAGCTGCTCTGTCCAAGAAAGGCCAGGTATTAAGTTTTAATTATTTTTGCCTTGGTATTTGAGTGCAACTTTATATTATTTCAAGAGAAGGTGAAATATGACAATGGAAATCCTTAGGTTGTTGCAAGGCATGTAAGATTACAAAAAAACTTCGGCCTATTTATTTTCAACCTGGCCATTAAATCTTTCCAGTGAGACCTTGATTTTTACTTGATCATAAGCTCTTTTACATTAAGCACTTTCTACTTGTCAAAGTCTGGAAATGGCATAGTCAAATCAGGAAATTTTCCCTAATTTTTGTAGGGAATGAAGTCTGCCAATCTGTCCATTAGTTCTCTTGTATTTGGTAACTTCTGAGCTTTCCAGACAATATAAACAACATTCAAAACAAGGGTAGATAGTGATATTATTCCAGATGTCATGGTTATTGAGTAGGAGATAGGGACCTAAATTTTCATCCCTGTAAGAGGAAACAAAGGCAGAGTTAGGTGTTTTAAATTGCTGTCAGCTACTCCTGTGTTGGTGTACCTCCTGCACTGCTGCTCTCTTTTGTTCAGAAGAGATACCACAGGTACATGGGGAGGAACTTACTGGAATTCAGGTGTGAGCATGGGCTTTTTAATTGTGTGGCTTCTTTCAGTTTTGCATTTAAAATATCATTTCATACAAGCTAGGCATAGACCTAGTATGCTATACTAGGTCTAGTATACCATACTAGGTCTATGTACATAGTATGCTATTACTAGTCTGACCTCTTACAATGAGAAAACAATTTCCTTATGTCCTACTAAGATTGTCCTGCCTGTATATCCAGACGTTACTCAAATTCTTATTTTCAATATGTCCTGGTGATACTGATGATTCAAAAAAGATCTTAAATGACTACTACCTTTAGATCCAGCATGAAGATTTCAGATGTGACATGTAACAGGCAAAGTAGGTGATGATGCTGGTTATTACTTGTTTCCTGGCCAAAATTCAAGCCAGCATGTATTATCTTGAGTAAGCTTATCTACTTTAGGCTTCTGATGATGACACACAGGTGAATTTAACAGATTCTGAAAAATGTCACTACCATGTTTCTTTCCTATTGTGTGATCGTTCTAGAGCTGCCAAAACGAAAGTTATCTGTACATATTTGTTGTGGAAAAATGCAAGGTATTTTCTTAACATCAGTTACTTCAGTAAATTTAGACTTTCATCTAAAAGCTTGTTGTTTCTCAAGCAAATATGCTGCATAAAATCCCAACTATCAAAATAAAAAATTCACAAGAGGGTATGCATAGTAAAATGAAGTTGTAAGGTAGCCTTCATAAAGGCTATTACTACGAACTCTTATTTGAAATATATTTTAGATGTTTTTTTTCCATATGCTGCAGTATTATTATTTTTTTTCATATGGGACAATTTGAGAATTCAAAAAGCTGCTACTACCTGTATATAACAAGTAGCTGGTTTGAACTTCCATCCTGTTCTAATGCATTTATTACTTCAAAGAGATGAAAAAAAGTTTTGGGTACAGTGACTAGGTACAGGAAATTAAATTAGCTTGGCATTAAAGGACATTTTACCATAAGTGACCAAGCACAAAATCACAGATCTTTTTATATTGACTAGAACAAAAACCCGCTTTTTCTCTGAAAACAATAAGAGCTTGCGATTCCTCAAGTTATACTTGCTTTGCTTGGATCATCTGAAATATATCCAGTGGTCCTTTTGTCTTGTGATGTCTTTGAAGTCATCTATCATAATTATCATAATTGAGGCCACTGAGATTGGAAATGTCCAGGTTGTATGTTACATGCCATGCCCTGGTGAATAGAAAATTTATACAATATATATTATATGTATTGATATGCATCTGCCTTTAGAAAAGTTTTTTTTATCAATATTCAGTACAATGGTTGCACACTGAGCTGGGATGAAATAAAGTAGGTACCACCTTCTCTTCTACCTGTTGAATGAGGCAGAGTTGATGTTGAAAAGGTAATGGACATGTGGAAGGCTGTTGTCCAAAGACAGGACAACAGTGACAGGAAGTGGCTGGAGTTAAGATTGCATAGGTGACTTTTGTCACTTACCGTTGTTCTTAATTTTGATAACTGTTTGGGGGGTGGTGGTGGATCCTAGCATAATTCTTCTGGAAATGCAAAACCTTTAGCTTAGTAAAAGTCTTCTGAGATATAAATTGTTCATGACCATACATGTCTGTTCAGCTCTCCTGTACTGACTGTGCAAAGTACAACTTTCTATGGCTCTCACAGCTGAGGTAACACCTTTGTAGTGGGACACTCAAACATTGTATTTTTCTTTTGCAATGCACACAGCTGTAATTGAATTATTTGTAAAAAAACCCAAGACCTTTAAATAAACTGTAACTTTCATTTTTTTTAAGGTATGCAGTTATATCAAGAATGGAAATAATAATTATGCAATTTTTAAAAGCAGTCTGTTTACACTATGTTAACTTCTCATAATGTCAATGAAAATTAACCAGATTTATGTTTGTGCTATAGTGGTCTCTTGTAGGGATAGCTTTCTGCTAAGTTGATGCAAAATTTCAAAAGTAGATCCTTTGTCTCATTAAAGAATATTTAGGTGTTTGGTGCAAAAGGCTGTCAGTGTAGGAACACACAGCAGTGCTGTACAGGCTGGGAGTGTGGAAAATGTTAATAGTGTTTGCAGGGCTGCTATCAGGCAGCTCCATGGGACCTCAGAGCAGCTGCAGCTGAAGATTACACAGGAGATTCTTCCTCTTGAAATGTGCTCAGTGTGCTCAGTAATCCCCAGGAGGTACTGTACCTTCTGTGCTGATTGAAATAAAACCCCTCCAAATCTTCAAATTCAATCAAGATTTTCTTAATGTAGCTTTGTTTCTACCTCTCCCTATCTTGTAGGGTCCAACACCTTGGGATGTTCTTGATGCTAATGATGCTGTAGATGTATCATTGACTTCCATACTGTTCAAGTTTGGATGTAATAGTCTTCTCCAATGAATGGCAGCAACGTGGGCAGCATTTGAAAGAAAATAAGAGATAGAACTAGGTTTTTGAGATTGAGCGTAACTGAACAGACTGGATTTAGGTCTTGAACAGGAAATGGGAAGAATTTTTGAGAATAGAGGGGAGCAGTTTTCATTTCTCTATTGCTTGCAGGGTGTATCAGGGTTGGCAATAAACAATTGTAATCTCATGATGATTGTCACTGGACACTGTCACTGAACAGGTCTGCGTAAGTACTGTGGGCATGAGGATACATCTGTATGTATGTAATGACATCCTTCTATAATAACAGGATTTTTGAATCCATGAGTTACATCACTGAGCAAATATAAAATATATTAGCGAAAATTACAGGTTCAGTGGGAACCGGCACTATTTCACACCTAACCACAACTTGTCTGTGGAAAAAATATTTCTTTTGCTACCTGGCTGTTCCTTATGTCTGTGGTAGTGTTGATTCAGTGAGAAGGTATTGTTCATGTTTTGGAAGGTTGTGCAGGAGACCCATCATACAGTTTATTTCAGGAACAACAAGCTTTCCAAGCAAGTGAGTGTGCCAGTCTGCTTTAAGTATTTAAGAACTCCTGTAGTGTAAGAGTTAGACTACTCCAGGTCTGAAGTTAACAGGCAGATTTGTGTTATTTTTTTGTTTCTCTCTTATCCTAAATAATTACATTGTTGATTTACTTATGAGGATGGCAGCAAATTTTGAGTTGGGAATGGCAGGGAAAGATATTAAGGGGTTTAAGGGGTGTGAGTGAACAAAGGAAGTCTGAGAACAGGGAACAGCTCTGTTTGCAGAGGTGAGATTCCACCTCTGGTCTCCAGGTGCCTGGTTTATAGCCCAGACTGGGCCGAGTGTAGCAGAGGTTATGAGCCCCTCAGCTTCACAGGGGCACTATCTATCTTGCCTGTTTGAATGGCAGGATCATCCACCTCAGAGCAGCAGGGTTGCAGGACTTGGGTACAGCTCAAAGCTCAGTGGGAACTATAAACCGATATCTTGTCTCAAGATCACTCAGCTTTTCCTAGATCTGGATGTTAGTGTTGAGCATTTGAGCTGTCGATCTGCAGGCAGGGCTGTGTCCCAGCCGGGAGCAGGACTGCCAGCTGCTGGGCAGGGAGCTGCGGAGTGCTGCCAGCCTGCAGAGCTGCAACTCGTTGTGATGGGTAGTGAGTCCCATGCCAGCAGGCTCCACTTTGGAGTGTCTGCAGCATCTCGGATGCAGTAAAGGCTCCTGCTGAGACAGGCAGTCTGGATTGATTTCTTCCTCTTCAAAAGCATGCCTGTTATACATATATACATATATACGTATATACGTATATACATATACACTTTAAGGTGTGTACCTTAAAAAAAAAGAGTGGGCTCATTTTGTCTTTTCCTGAGTTCTATGTAGGTATCCATCCTGTAGTTTTTAAATTACAAATGAAACCTGTGCTTTTAGAGTACCGTGAACATGGTGAGAAGGGGATGTGTTATCCCCTCATTCCTTGCTTTTGCAAGACCTTTGGTCTTGAACCATAAACAACTTGTTTATAAACACGTGATAGTTACTGAGCTCTGAAGATTTTTCTTCTTATCCCTGCAGTCTTCTCTTTCTGCCCAGGCTGCAGCCTTTTTCAGCATAAGCTGGTTAGACGGGTAGCTGCCATTTAATCCTCCAAATATTTGTCATTCTCTCTGTGTACAAATAGATAAGAATTCATTTTATTTTCATGTGATGATAGTAAAAGCTCACTCCTTACTTTGTGGATACAGCATACTTTGAAATAGGCAGAGCAAAGCAGAGAGAAACTTGAAAAGAACAGAGGACACTCAGGCAAGCTGCTACCAGTAAACTGGACTTGTGTCTGGTTAGGTTTTGTCATCTTCTTGAGACCTAATTTGGGCTCTGAAGTCCTGTGTGTGATTTTTTTTTTTTTTTGGTAGTTGATTCTTGGATGTGCAGATACTGCTGATTCTGTGGAATGTGCTTGTAATTACAGCAGTACACTCAGCTTCCACTCCTAAAGAAGCCTTTGGTAGTCGACTGTTGATAAATATGCAGAACACTTGGTTTTCTTGAAAGAAGATTCTATTTTAAAAATATTGGGATGAGTCACAGAAGATAATGGCATATACAGAGGAGCAGAAGGAAAGGGACTAATTTGGAAATCCTGTTTTTTTCAACTTTTTTTTTTTCAGTGTTGATTATTTAATGTGGTAAATTCATGTAACCTAGTATCTATGTAGGTCATTTAGCAGCAGACTCTTTTAGTTGACTGGTTATTTGTGCATTCTTGCTCTTTCTGTAAAATTCCATTTCCAGGTGGTGTTTGTTAGCTTATAAGCAGTTTACTGTGTATAGCTCGACTTTTGAAAAAGAACTGCATTTTCCCAAATGTAATAATAAGATTGATAAATCCTTCAGCTTGTTCCAAGGAATTTCAGGTAAGGTTTCTTATTCTCTCTCCTCAGCTACATATCATTGCTTTTTAGATACATTAATTAGTGAAATACAAAGCATTAACTTTAAAGAAAGAACTTGTTGGTAGGTTTGTAGAGTTTCAGAACATATTCAGTAGCCAGAATTTACCTTTGCCAGAAGTAGGGCCACAATTCTCTTTCTGTAGTGATCCAGGGATTTGCACAGGGTGCAAATTCTTTCCTTCCAGTTCAACTTTGAACTGAAGTCACCAACTGTTGAGCTTAATATTTAGCAGATCACTTTTCCTGCATTTCTGGAACTGTCTAAAGTGTGTAGGCGAGAGACTTTACTGTTTGCTAATTTTCTAGGAATGGTGTTTCCTGGGTTTCTGAAATTCTTCCGTAGAAGTTTCCCAGTAAGGCAAATTGACCTGATGTTTAAATATTTTAAGGATGATCTGGGGATTCAAGCAAAAGGCTGAGAGACCCAGGTCTGTTTAGACTTAGAAGACTAAGAAGGGGGTTTCATCTGTAAGTACCTGAAGGGTGGTTCAGACTCTTTAGGTGCTTAGCGACAGGACAAGGGGCAATGGGCACAAACTGGAACACAGGAAGTTCCACCTCAACATGAGGAAGCACTTCTTCACGGTGAGGGTGGCAGAGCACTGGGACAGGCTGCCCAGAGAGGCTGTGGAGTCTCCTTCTTTGGAGACATTCAAAACTCACCTGGACATGTTCCTTTGCAACCTACTGGAGGTGATCCTGCATTACCAGGGCAAGTCGGTGATCTCCAGAGGCCCCTTTCAACCTCTACTGTTATATGATTGTTACTCACAGAGAATTTACTCCCATCCCCACCCTCACTCCCCCCACACTTGTAAATGCAGCGTTTTGGATAGCTTAATAAATGTTAAAATATTTAAAATATATCAAGAATTTAAACTCAATCTCAGTATCTTAGTATTGAGAATCAGTCATATCAGATGAGTAATATTCTTGTATCTTACTACTTTGGTAGCTCACTAAATTTTGTGAAATATGTTGCTGAATATTTTTCTTCAAGTGACTTTGGTTTTGGTGAGTGATGAACATAATGTAGTTTCAGTAAAATGTTTTAAGGTCAAGGGAAAAGTTCTTAATGTTTCTGTTAATTTGGGAGGAATATGCTGTGAACCAAATTTACAGAGCTTGGTGTGAACTCTATTTGCGCTTATGTTCAGATAGCAAAAATAAGCCTGCAGTTTCACAGCTAAGCATGTAAGACCTGTATATCAACTACATTATAATTATGTGCTGGAAGGAGTGAACACATTTTGGTACATATTTCAGACAGTTAATGATACAACTAACCCACTTATTGGACTTGATGTTGTAGCACTATGCTCTCTATATCCGGACTTGACATGGCACAGCATTTTTATAGTCTTTTTCCGCTGCAGAATATAACATACTGGAAACATCCTTATATACCATTACTGCAGGAAGTACAGGCCTCCCGTGCTTCTTGTGACTCGGAATATTACAAGAAGCTGTGGGTTAGAAAACAATACTTTGTTAGGGATCTGAGACTTTTGTGTATAAATGACAGTTAAACCACAGACTGGCTCTAATTCAATATTGCACACTATTTAGCCTTTCTGTAGCTCAAGTGTCTGCCCCTATCCATCTTGCTTAATCTCTTCTCGACTGATAAACAAAATAGCATGGGTTGAGAGGAGAAACAGCACACACTATACACTTTCTACTGAGATTTCGTCTGAAATCCAGTCATTTTTCCTACTTCTTCCTGTGAATCCTAAATGCTTTCATAGATGACTTCAGTTTTCTTATTAATGTAAAACAGCATCTTAACACAGAGGTGTCTTTAGGGCATTTAAAATCTCAAGCAAGGGATTAATGGAATAAACTGATTTGTTGATTTTTCACAGTAAAATTTTATCATTTCTGCATGATAGTTTATCAGTGAAGTACAAAAATATCTGTTTATATGCCATAACATTTAGGAGAGCTATTCTGACCTTTTTTGTTTGTATTAATTTTTTTTTTTTTGGTCCTAGCACTAATTGACTTGTTCAGAATATCTCTTACCATAGGCCACGCCTTAAAACCTTTTGTGGATAGGACAGTTTTAGGGGCTTTCCTTGTAACTTCAAAGCAAATCTCCCAAGGCTTTGAAGGCTAAAAATTTAGACAGTGTTTTGACTACAATACAGGGGGAAGCATTTTATTTAAAGTCTTTATCTCATACTTATTCTGTATGTGTTTAAAGCAGTCAGGAATTTTTGGTTCAGAGCCATCTCCTTTTCATATTGTAACTGCATGTCACGAAGGATAATTTCAGTGCTTTTGTGTCTTAATTTTGATTAGATTTTTTCACTTCCATCAGTTTCCTGTTTTTCTTTTGGTATCTTGAGTTAGTTTAGATTGTGGGCTAGATTAGAGAAATCAAGAAGGCACATTCAGAGAGCCAAGCATGAAGGCACCTTATATAGTGGGGATTTGGAAAGAGAAATGAAAAATCGTGAAAATGAGTTCAGGCAGGTGATGATTAAAGGGAGTTATGCAAACATGCAACAGTTACTAGCATCTAAGGGAAGACTTCATGCTGTGAAGAAGTGGTTGGTGTAACCAACTTCTGTTGCCTCTACGCATAGTTGAGCGGATTTTTAATGAATAGTGATATGCATTGACTTATCTTTGTATCATAAACTCAACAATGATTTTTGCACTGATTTCAGAGCACAGCGATAAAAGTGTCTGTTTCTTTTGCAGTGGGATAACTTTTTTAGAAATTTCGAATTTCTGCTCATAGCCTTTATTTCCTTTACGCTGTTGTCTTTGATCTGTTGCATTTTTTTTTCTTCATCTATGGAATTGATATTTTTATACACTGTTGTTACTACAGAAGATCTTAACTTTGGAGCAGAACTAATTAATCAGTATACAGCCTGATTCCTGACACTTAAGATCTCATTCTGCTTTCCTCTGTTAGTAACATTACTTCCAGAATGTTCTTGCTTTTCTCTAGATGCCACAGGCTTCCTCTTCACTGTCCCAATCTAATTAGATTAGGAAAGCATTGAAATACAGAGAGAAATAGTTAATGGACAACATGGAAAATAGCCTTGAAACAAGTAACTCCATTAACTTTTACTTAAACACCTGAGTTATATTGTGGTTAAATGTTGTAATTAATGCAAAGAGTTTTTCAGATTTGTGCACTCATAAATCTGTGTCAGACATTATTGAGAAAATGAAAGCATTTGATTGAACACGTTGTGTGTGCATCCCAAGCTAAACACTTTCTGTAATGTGAAAAATTTTAATTTCCCAACCTCTACTCCAATATTTGACAACTTCATTTTTCAGGAAAATGCCATCTGTGGATACCCATCAGTTATGCAGAGTCCCAGCTAAATTGCATCATGAGCTTATTAACACCCATCTAATCATCCAGTCATGGCTGATTAATCACTTCTCCTAGTGCCTTGTTTTAATAAAATCTGTTTTCCATGCCAGCAACCAGCAAACTGCTCTCTAATTTTCTTTGTGGGGTGTTCTTTGCTGAAAAGAGCAAAATGCAGCCTTTCTGCACTGATCCGAAGGGTCTTGCATGAATGTCACAGGCAAGCATCTTGCATGCATAATTCTCTTTATGTAAGGGATGGGGAGAATGTAGGGTCTGGAGAACAGGCCCTACGAGGAGCGGCTGAGGAGCTGGGGTTGTTTAGTTTGGAAAAGAGGAGACTGAGGGGAGACCTTATTGCTCTCTACAACTACCTGAAAGGAGGTTGCAGTGAGGTGGGGGTTGGTCTCTTCTCTCCAGTAACAGGCGACAAAACTCGAGGTAATAGCCTCAAGCTGCGCCAGGGAAAATTTAGGTTAGATATTAGGAAGAACTTCTTTACTGAAAGAGTCCTCAAGCACTGGAACAGTCTACCCAGGGAGGTGGTTGAGTCCCCATCTCTTGAGGTGTTTAAAAGATGGGTAGATGAAGTGCTTGAGGACATGGTCTAAGGGTAGACTTGGGGGCAGTAGGTTAATGGTTGGACTGGATGATCTTAGGGTCATTTCCAGCCTTAAAATTCTATGATTCTATGATTCTATGAATGTATCTTTCCTCACATTGGTAAAAAGGGGAAGGAAGGGATGCATTGTGGGACATGAAAGCAACTGTAGCTGGTGGATTTTTGAATATTGAAATTATCAATCTCCAACTGTGGAACTCTGAATTCATTATTTACTTTGTATTAGTAAGCAGCAAGATAACGTGGAGAGCTGGCAAGTTTATCATTTTCTCAGCATGGGGGGAGGGGGAAAGTAATTTCAACCCTCATGTGAATAGCAAGAGGTAGGACTCCCTATTTCTTTTAATAAGTGTTCTGTATATTAATGAATAAGCCAAGCTATCAAGGCACTTTCTCTAAAAAAATATTAGCAGTTAAATGTACTCTTTGCTATTTTGTCTCTCTGATTTACACTACAGTAGCCTAGTTAATAAGGTTTCTGAAAGGCTGAAAATGTTTTCAAGTTTGCTAGCAGAACACCCACATGTAAGGAAGAATCTGTAGTGAATTAGAGCTCTTTTAATTTCCTAGCACTGACCAGAAAGGTTTCTTCTTTGACAAGTCTTGTCAAGATGCAGTAAAGCAAGAATTTTATTGTTTTTGTTAAACTTTTGAGCAAAAAGTCCAAACTATTATTTCTATAGTTTATATGAGTGTTATCATTAGTCTGAAGGTTGTCTACAGGTACCAGTCATAACTCACTGACCTAATAAAATATTGCAGCAGTAATTTTCTTCTGACATTTTTTTGGGTAAGTCTTCATCAGATAGTGGTGTGTCATGAAGAGAAAGAGCTGCTATGGCCAGCAGCATTAGCTTGTACTTATTGCAGTGTTTGCTCTCCCAAACTTTCAAATTGCATAACACAAAGAACAAAAGCAGGGGAATGAAGAGGAAGGAGGAGAGAGAAAGGAGAGAAGTGCAGTCCAAGGTATTTGATGCAGTGTGTGCCTTTTGTATCATGCAGACAGACTTACCATCTACCAGTGGAAAGCTTTATGAAAAGATGAGGTTCTTTAGAGGCTTATTCTACTGAAAATCTTGACTATTCTCAGCTGTTAAAGGGGTGCCACACTGCTAACAGGAGAATAAGAAATATGACAGTGGAGAAAAAGTGCAAAACTTCTGCAGATAACACATACACTGTCATTTTCTTCTCTGTGTACCTTATTTAGCATCAGAAGTGATTACTGGCAGGCCATTTCAAGTGAGGCACAAAAAGAATGAGACTTGGCTTTGATCAACTGTACTTTGATCAAATGTAAGTACTGGAAAAAATCAAGAAATGCAGGCACAGTGTTTTTACATTCTGCTTATCCTCAGGGAGAGGCAAGGACAGGAATAAAATCATTATCTATTTCAAATCACAGAATCGTGACAAGCAAATACTTCTAGCCTGGCACGTGGTCTCTTATTTTGAGTGTGCCATATTTGTAATGAAGATGTGTATGACATAAAAGCAAACATTTTTTTATCATCCCAGACAGTTTCCTATTTTTGAGGTAGATAGCAGGTGTTTTTTCAGCCTTACCATGAGCACTGGATCTCTAATGTGCTCAAAGTTCTCTTTCCAGGATGATGAGCAATAAAAAAAATGACTTTTGGGGAAAGATAAATTTATTTCTTTGCAATTAAGTTTCCTGATTGCATACAGAGAAGGACCTAAACCAGATATGTGTGACAGCACAGCTTGTCAAGCACCTTGTAGAAGTCTGCAATAGAGGACAGCCCTTGGATGGAGCAGAAGACATGTAATCAATTAACTTGTTGAATCATAAATTCAGCAAATCAAGGTCTATATGAAGTGTTGTAACAGAAATAAAAATATAGTTCAGCTGAGAATCTATTTACAATCTAATTATTCTCATTTTGCTTACCTCTATAGGAGAATTTTAGACAAAGATTTTGCTTTACCTTCTCAATTTCCTCAACTGAGAAATTGAAAGAAAAGAAATCTTACTTTTCTGTAAAGATTTTCCCATTTCAGCTCAGAAAAATCAGTAGAGGTGTAAAGGAAGATATAAAACATCCACTAGCTGGAATGCATTGCCTCATTGAGATTTCAGTCACAGTCCCACCTGTAGATCAGGGCAGTGTGTCTGTTGCAGTTGGCACACACACCTGTAGAGAATGTGTGTACCCAGGGTCAACTAAGGGTTTCCTAATACTGTGTGGAATCGAGTTCCTTCATTGATTTTTTTTGTATGCTGCTCCTTGTAGTTTGCTTTCTAGCTTTGTGCACTGGTAATTAATGTTGCTGGCGGTGGTGGTGGTGCATGTTTTGTGTTAAGATTCAAAAAGTAAGTTTTTGAATAACTCCTCATAATTGTGAAAAGACACCTCTTTATTTCTCTTGATCTAGCTCATGACTCTTTATCACAAGGCATGGAGGCACCCGAACTACAATCCTTCTGTTATAACTGGCTTTTATGACTGGTTAATGTAGCACTGGATATCTGCAGCACTCAGGAAAAGAAATGTTAGAAACTGAGCCCTCCAGTCTAGATTAAATGCATTTAAAATGAAAGGTTGTCTGAAAAGATTGGAGCCTCTGAAGTCAGCAAATGCAGATCACTTTCTGAAGCTTTTGAATTAGCATTGCAGTAAACGATTAAATCATAGCAGTGTGTTCTTTGTGGAGGAATTCTTACTGCACTTATATGAAATTCTAAGGGAAGCATTAGAACTCCAGCACAGTGATCATCTAGTTAAAGAAGAGAAATGATTTTGTGATTCTAAATGCTGTCTTTGACCTTTTCCTTGTTTCTTAGAATATGATTTTGCATCTGTGTGTCTTTCCTTGTAACACAACCTATATTTCTTAGGCATATAGATGTATAGGTAAATGGTATTTACATATCATACATGTAAATGTAGGTTGTGGTTTGTTTTTTTTTTACTGTAAAACACTACTCTCTAGTTTGCAGTGCCATATTTTCTACTCATTACTTTATGTTGATGGCTATTTTCTAGTGCTAGGCAGTGAAATATTTCTTTAGCTGAAATTAGTAGATTTCTGATTAATTAGTGTAGTAGTAGCTGACAATCTCTAAGAAAATTCAAAGACATTGTATCCTTCACCCTTTTGCTAACTGTTGTTTTCATGGCAAGCTAATAACTTCCCATACTCAGAGCTGTCAGATGGCAATGAGCCCACCAAATTTTGATATCTAATGTGGTCAAGCGTCACGTTCATTTTTTTATGCAAAAGTCTTCTGAGTCCCCAGATGGACATTGAAGGAATATTTTTAAGTAGCACACTGCATTTGAGATACTCAGCTTTTGGATAAAGAAAAAGAGAAAGTAGTATATACATACATAGACATTTTCTTTTTCCAAACAATATGACATAATGATCAGGAGAGAAGTTGAGCCAGAAGATGACTAATTAATAAATTCCATGGATTTGGATTTATTGTGACAAGGCAAGATTTACCGTGCTTTATAAAATAAATGATTGTATGGTTCTTTCAGACCATGGTTAACATGATATATGATTGATATAAAGCAGTTCACAATGTATTACCACTGTGTGATACCACAGTGAGAGGGAATTAACAGAAGTGACTACTAATCCCTGTCTGCTCTCCCTGATCCTTCCTAAAGTTTAAACCTTAGACCAGACCTATATCTCTTAACAAGTCAGCAGGTATCCTGGTTTGTGGCTGGGACAGGTTTATTTTCACAAGAAGCTGGGAGGGCATCACAGCTACTGGTGTCTTGGTTTTGGTGGTGTTTGTTTTTTGTTTCCCCCTGAATTACTGAGTAATATGCACATAGAAAAAGGAATTTGAATGTTAGTGTTTCCTAAATTTGGATGCATACTGAGAAATCCACAGGAAAAAGGGTTCTTGTAGGTTCTAGTCTGTGAAGGCAGATAAAAGATGGAGTTGTTAATGTGAAGCACAATCTGTATTTAGATCTGTTGTGAAGCATCTGCTTGCTTGTTACCTGAATCATGGTTTAGATCATAGATACAAGCACTATGCTGATATATCCATCGTTGCTTTTCATTTCTCTTTGTGAGCTTTACATCTATTTTGTCTACTTTAGGACAATTACCCTTAGATATAAGTCGTCTTGTGCACTTTTTAGTTTTAATTAATCTGCATTTCTAGGAATTTCAAAGCAAGCAAATTTATTATTAAGCCACGCTTATGCCTTTTTTTCCCCAAAATAATGAAATACTGAATGTCTTGAAGGTCACAAGTCTTCTGGAGTAGGTTCCATAGGGTAAAAGCTAAGAAAATTTTATCTTTATATTGCACAGGCAAATTTCAGAACTTGGGTCAAAAGTGGCCACTAAGAGAAAGAAAATAAAAAAGCCTCCTTGTGGCTTCAGTAGCTTTAAAACGCTCTCAGAGATGAGAAGAGGGAGAATGCTGGATTTGGGAGGGCTCTGAAGAGGCATGAGATGGAGGGGTTATAGAATATGTCTAAAGGTAAAAATGCAAGGTTTCATCGTGGTGTGCGCTCTGCTATGCTTTCAGAAGCAGATCTGTTTGGATGCACTCATAGTCTGTCCTGCATGACCATCAAGTAGATGCCAAACTGCAGTTTTTGACAAGTGAACATGTACAGTTCAAGTGGTTGTCATGAGAGACTGGTGCATAAAGGTGCCTTTGGCATATGCCAAAGGCTATTGACACCTCTGTTTTGAAGGTGGGTGTGCCAATACAGATTTAATCTGTGCAGTTTATAAGTACTTGGCAAATACCGCACTTGACTCTTTAAGCTAACTGGTGGCAGTTAAAATAAAAGGACGGTTCAACAATTCTAAGGCAATTGATTATACAGCTGATAACATATGTTGAGCTTTGAGTGGATTCCGTTGGGCAGCAATTGTGGTTGCCCTGTTCACTTAAATTTTGGGACAGTGAGAACTTCTCCAAGTGAGGCGAAAAAGTGTGAAAGAATTCCAAGCTTTCTAGCATTGTCACACAGTCAAATTACTTGTAATTATATGTTCTCAGTGGATATCTAATTTTAACAAAGCAAAAGACTTATCAAAAGCAAGGTAATAAATAAGACTTTGATGTGAGTTTAATTTAGTTATTCCTTACTACTTTAAAAAAAAAAAAAAAAGATGTTGTAGTTGTTTTCATTTAGATTTAAATTTCTGCTTGCTTTTCTAATTTAGAAACTTCCAGTTATATATATTCTTATATTGCATATATTTTAGAATATTGTGGTTTTCAGGAGGGATTTCTGTATTACAAATAAAAGAGGGCAAATCACAGTTTTTCTGTGAGAAATCTAAAGGAATTGTCAAGTTAACAGATGCTTATGTTTCTCATGTAAATCAGTTGACAGGTCAGATGGTGTTTTCTAAACTTTGTGTGCTAGTAGCACTGCACAATACTGAAAATCTAGAACTGTTTTAATTGAAATTTATATAAAAAATCTGAGAAATTACTTTGAACAAAACTATTTTAATAGACAAGAACTCAATGCATTGCCTTTTATTACAGTCATTTCACAAATAAGCTGAAATCCAAATACTACTGGTTTTCAATATTACTCATGGTTTGCACTAAGCTGTATTAAATTACTTCTAAACTTTTATGTGGCATCTGCTGACAAAAGGTCAGTGTGTACTTGCAGTAAAAACTCAGGTGGCTTCATATGCCACAGTGTTTTTTTAAGCTAAGTCCAGAGACAGCTCTGCATCAGATATCGTGGTGGTGGTGCCAAGGAAGTTTTTAAAGGTAGTGTCATGCTAACCTTTCCAGTAGCTGAAATGTATTCCAGTAAATGTTCTCAAGCCTTTCTGAGGCTGTAAGAGATGGTATTAAGACTATTTAGAGAGAACGATTTAAAATCTGTTTCCTTAACGAACCTTGAAGCAGTTTTGTTAATACAAAACCTTAAGCTTTCAGAGTAATTCTCTTCTTCCCCATAGGAAAAATAAAGGGCATTTTGTTGTGCTGTTCTTGGTTCTTATGCAAGATGCTCTCATACACTGCAGGTTGTATAGTCAGAGTTTGACAAGTATCTCCTAACTTTACCTTTCATACTTATAGTGGTCATTAATATGGCAATTCTTGAATAGCAGCCACTAAACCTTTTCAGATTAGTAATGTTCACTTAGGAAAGAGCTTTACTCAAGAGAAAACAGATATATGAGAAACTGTTCTGTAATTCTGACTGGTTCTACTGAATAAAATGTCAAATTAATTCAGCATTAGTCTTCATTTATTGGATATTATCCAATATTTAGATGAATATTTTGGGCTCCCAGGATATGAAGCACTTCCCATAAACTAGAAACAGAAATTGAGGCATTGACATTTTAAAGAGGTGATGCCAGGAGAATAGTTTCTACTCATACATTTTCCTTCATAGTAGTTAAATTTCCAAAAATCTGAAATGTTAAGTTCAAAATAGACTTTGATATGCTGTGTTTAAGGAAAAAGATTTACTGATTTCTTGCTTTTTCTTTCTACAGCTAGTTGATGTGGAAAAATGGGTATGTGATTCTGTCTTTTATTCACTTGATCCCAAATGTTTTGTGTTGCCACTGAGTCTAACCTGTCTGTTTTGATACCCCGTGTGTTCATGACCCTTCAACTTGCATGGCTCAAAAAACAGAGGCAAATACATAGTCATGTAGGATCTGATAATTCCTGAGTTGTCATACCAAATCTCATGCTACTGCAGTGACTTTTCTGTCCTTTAATTTGACCATAGAATTATGGAATATAAACGTATGATTATTGCCTGTCAGTTTTGAGCCTTGCTGTCTAATGTTATAATTCCATTTTGTAACCCACCCTGTCTTTTCCAGTATATAGACACTGTAATCCTAAAGTGCATGTCAGTAAGATAATGAATACTGATAAATAATGTGTGATGCCATATCTAGCTGCAAGTAGTGTATATATATGAAATATTTAATAATGGAGGAACAGCTGCTACAGAATAAAAGAAAAAATCATTAATAGATCTTAGCAAATAAATTCAAAGAACAGATCTCTGCTGAATGTGTTGTTAAGGCCTTTCCTAATGTGTCTGTGTATATCATGCATATTTGTTTGGGCATCAGATGTAACTTTCCTGTATGGGACATATTTATGTATGTTTTTCTCCAATGTAATCTTGAACATCTGGATATGTATGAGTTAATGGTCATAATAATGTGTGTAAAATTGTTTGTTCACGTATTTTAAATGTTGGAAGCTTCTCTAATACCATAATAGGTCTCCATGACTTTTTAATACCTAATTTGAGCTGCACAGGACCAGAATCAACCTCAGGCATCCCTTGTTATATGTCCAATAATGTAGCTAGAGCACTGGTATCATTTCATTTAAGGTAGACATTATCGAATTTTAGTCTGTGATTATTACATGTTTATAGTAAGTATTGACTCCAGTTACAGCTTGCTTGAGACTCTTGTAGGTAAGTATGTTTTTAAAATGTTAGCTTAGGCTTGTAAACACCTTTTTTTTTCTCAAGTATTCCCAAATATCTCTGCCATGGAACATATATATGTAGATGTTTTATAATAGGTATTAAATGACTGTGGTTAACTATTAATTTTAGCTGACTTTATCAGTGTAATAGAATTATCCACATTCTATTAATCTGGTATTTGTGACATTTTATATGGATTGATTTGGAATGTTTTTAAGCTGTGGTGGTCAGATTATCCTCTCTTCTTTTCCACCTCTTTAATTATGAGTGATAGAGTGTGCTTCTAAATCTTTAGATTCTGTGGTTTAATGAATAATTTTGTTGTAAAAAGGAATTTCAGTAGTATACAGGCACCTGGCTTCATGCCTGATGATGGATTAAAAAACTCTAAGCCAGAAGTTTATTGGTTACACTCTGACATGGCTCAGCTTCGACTGAAGCATTCAGTGTGGTCTTTCAAAATATAGTATTATCTTTTAAATACAAGTCAGATCTGCTGCCTTACACACACAGCCCTCTTCAGAATTTACTAACATCAAAATCTTGTGCTTTAGAAAGACTGCTTCACATGTGTCCTTAGAGCATTTAAAATGCAAGTGTGCTCATACATGTCTGTGGATACCTTGAAGTCCAAGGCTAGAATCACAGAATATAAGGTGTTGGAAGGGATCTTGAGAAGATCATCTAGTCCAACCCCCCTGCCTGAGTAGGATCACCCAGATTAAACCATGCAGGAAGGCATCCAGATTGGTCTTCAATGTCTCCAGAGAAGGAGACTCCACAACCTCTCCTGACAGCCTGTCCCAATGCTCTGTCACCCTCACAGTGAAAAGGTTTTCCCTTACATTCACATGGAACTTCCTGTGTTCCAGCTTGGGCCCACTAGCCCTTGTCCTATCACTGGCCATCACTGAGAAGAGCCTGGCTCTGTCCTCCTGACACCCACCCTTAACATTATAGATGTTAATGAGGTCACCCCTCAGTCTCCTCCAAGCTAAAGAGACCCAGCTCCCTCAGCCTTTCCTCATAAGGAAGGTGTTCCACTCCCTTAATCTAGAGTCTAAATTAGACAAGCTTCATGTCAAATTAGTGACCAATTTAATAAATGAACCTTGCTGAAAACAGTTTTGTGCCATCCAAAAGATAAGCTTAAATCATGTATTTCTGAGCTGTTCCAGCTTGTAAAGTGTGGTAATGGGAATTTTGAAAGGAATTGCTACAGTTGTGCTGTGCATCTCCTGTTAAATGATTGTTGTTCTGCCAAAATCTTTATTCTAGTGTAAGGTGTGTGCTGACAGTTGAGGCTCAGTAAGAATCAAATGAGGTTAAGATATTCCTTGAAACTTTTTGGCTTCTTTTGTCTCTCAGCAGGTGAGACAGAAGGCTTTAGGTCTTTTTCAGTGCCGAATACAACAGATTAAAGGCATCTCACTGAAAGTAAAAACTAACGACAGTAAGGCTTACTTTTTCCTTCCTGGCCTCCATTTCACATTTGAAAAAGGCTTTTCTGTTTTTAATTAAACAATCAAGGGGGAAAACCCCAACACTTGATCAGTGGGATTTGCTATATTTAAACTGAAAATTAGAAGACACTATATATATCTTAGTTACAGATATCTTGTTCTCTGGAGACATTCAAGACCAATCTGAATGTGTTCCTGTGTGATTTGGTCTAGGTGATCCTGCTTGGGCAGGGGGGTTGGACTAGGGGATCTTTAGAGGTCCCTTCCAACTCCTGACGTTCTGTGATACAGAGAAAGTAAATGTAACTAAATAAGCTGAAATTGAATGCTGCGTAGTGAAAGGAATTCCTTTACATCTGCCTGTCACTATTTTTTTCTTTTAATTTATGAAATAAGGCAAATAATTCTCAAGTGTCTGTGAATTAACAACTACTGTTCATTTGCAAATTTGAGATTTTGAGGTGGGTGCAGTATATCTTAAGAGTTTGGTTTTTTGAGGACTTCTATTCTCGTAAGAACACCTGAATGTCTGTCTTGACCTTCAGAAAAACTGCTCGGCACTCCAACACAATACAAGGTAAGGGGCTGGAATGTTCTAGGGCATCTGTGTTTTCCAAAACCTGACTTTTTTTACACACTTGCCTACATAAAGTTGGTGAATTATTTTGAAAATTTGGCATTAAGAACCATCAGGATTGGTTCTTTTCAAGACAGGTTACTGTGAAGAGTTTCTTACCTGAAGGGAAACCAAGTGTCTTGGTTGTTAAATTTAGAGTGCAAGGGACAAGGATTTTCATCCTTACAGAGGCTAATGGCAAAGCTGTGCTAGCTATAGCTCTGTGGTATTGTCTGCAACTTTTAAATAGACAGAGGAACCTGTTCTCCGGAAGGTGATGGTAAATCTTTTTCTCATCCCCTCAAATAGGTATTTTGTTAGCTCAGTTCTATGACACTGGGAAAACTAATTTTCACTTTGGAGAAAGAAACTTGCAGAGTAAGGAAATTCACTTCAGGCACTTCTCAAAAGAGTTGCTGTCATTACAGAGACTTATGAGTTGAGAAACGAGTAAATTCTGGCTTTGAGGATAGTATGGCCTGGATAAATATAACAAGAACAACTGAATTTTGACTAGAGGAAACAAGCTAACGTTGTTTTAGAGTTTGGAGTGAGCCACAAAACAAATCTTCAAATGGTTGTAGTAATAGGTCTTTGGTACTGTTCAAGTAATTAATTGTGCATGTTTTATGCTAAGTGTGATATTCAGTCACTAAATGAATTACCTAAGGACTTGATTTTTTTTTTTTACACTAAGTTCACTTACTATAACATAGACTTATTTGTCAGATTACCATGTTGGCAAAGTATGCTAATTTACACAAATATTTGATTCCCCCTGTTTAAAGAACTTGCATCCAAATTTTCGATGTAATGTAGACTGCAGAGATGACTCAATGTAGGGAATAATATTAGCAGTATTGACTGCAATAATAACTCAATCATCCTCGTATAGATCTTGAAGGAAAGCAGGAGGAGATGTAAAAATGAACAGATATTACAAAATGAGTGACTATGGAAGTACTGCTAAAAATGCAACTCCTACAGCTATGGGTTCAACCACATTTGCAGTTTCATCCTTATTGTAGCAGATCCTAATTGCAGTCTGAGTCTAATGATGTTTAATGATTGATAATTCACATAGTCAAGAGGTAGTAGCACAAACATTTTCTACATATGTTTTTCTGGCAGAAATCTGTATGCAAATCTAACTTACTGTAATGGGATAGTAGATTCTTGAAATCCTTTGGTATTTCTGCTTTAGCTCATAATGTAGATCTGAGAACTTCAAGCTGTGTTCTGTGTGTCAATAGTAATTAATGTGAATTGAGAAAACTGTGTGCTTTCAGTTTACCTATTTTCAATAATTCATTGGATTGGTGTAAAGTTCTGATATTTCTATGTAAGCAAGTACAATACCACAAGAACAGTGTGAAAGATATAGTCAGGAGTCAATCTCTACATTAAATGGATTTTAGAATTAATCTTGGCAATCAATAATTAATAATTTTGAATTTAGAATTAATCTTTGCTATCAATAAATCCAGCTAAAATAGCATTACTATTTTACTTTTTTTCATCTAGCCAAAGTGCCCCAAAATTAAAGTGGCATTATGATAAATTTGGAAGTGTTCAAACAATCATAGTAAGTGTTACACTAACCAAAGGCTGTCCAAGGAGCCCAAAAAGCTGTAAATTTTTACATTAAAAGCACATCCTTAGTGTCCTCAGATAAAGCTTCAATAGGTTTTAAATTTTAGTTATTTACTTATTTAGAGGACAGTTAGGATGATTGTCAGAATAATGAATATTATGAGCCTCATATATAATAATTTGAAATCCCACAGAGGTGAGGTTTTTGTGTGTGTGGTTATTTTGGGGGGCTCTTTTTGGGTTACTCTCCCCCCCACCCCCCAAGTCATGTTGCAATCCATGCTGGCAGGCTGGGTGCAGAGAGCTGAGTTTAGTTCCTCCACAATGGTGACGTTCATGTGACCCTAAGCACTGATGTAGACATTTGTCCCCAGAAGATCAGCTAACATCTGCGGTTGAAGATTTTAGTCAGTGGAACGTGATTATCCAGTTGTTGGTTACATCTAATTACCATCCATACTTCTCAGGATAACTTGAGAAAATCAGATGCTGGAGAAACTGGTGCAAGTAAAAGTCTGGCACATTCTGATTTCTTGAACAAGAGAATTCTAAAGGTGAAATGGTGTCTTTGATATATTTAGTCATCACATTTGCATTGATTTTAGTAGGACAGTGTTTAATGGAGATGCTTATTTGTGTCCAGAAGTACGTCAGAAATCCAATTACCTGGCTTCTGATTGCTTGGTAGAGATCTTCCAGCAGATTCTTCAATTTCAGTATCTGATACATTGTAGTTGTTGGATATTTCTTAAGTGGTCTGCTCTTCAGATACTGAAAATGCTCTAGGCATTAATGCTGCAGACAGTATAGGTTTAACAAGTTGTTTAGACTCCTAATTCTAGTGTGTAGTTGGTCCCATCCTACAGAAAATGCCATCTTAATAAATCAGATTAATCACAGTGTAGTAATTAATCATCTCTTCCTTGAATGTAAAGTCTAAACAACTATATAGTGTAGATAAATCTTATCCTTAATTACTCATAAGACTGAGCTTATTTTTAATAGTTTTATACTGGATATTACAGACATCTATATGGTTTCTTAGGGTGCACAGAATGTCACGTTATACACGTAAACATGACCACGCTTTACTGTCATCAGTGCAGATGATTTGTGTATAACCAAAATCCTGTAGTCAAAACTCGATCTCTTCTGTTAGCTCAGTTAGCAGTGATGTGTACAAGTATTATATGTTGCACTTAACAATGTTTGGTCTGTCTTCGCTTTGTGTTTGTGTTTGGCGTAGGGTACCTTTCAAGAGTAACGGAAGTTAGAATGACATTAAAAAACTTCAAGATATTGGTCTGTTCTTTCTGGTTAATTTTCAAATACATGTTCTGAATTCCTAATGATAGTCCAGAAACTTATATGTGCTGTCATGATGAGGCACAGAGAGCAAGTGTGAAGGAGCAGAAAGTTCTTCCCTCTGCAGGGGGTGACTTAGAGAAATTTTTTGTGAAACAGTCTGTTGCCTACCTGATGTGCGTAATTTCTATTATGGCAGTTTGTTTTTTTCCCCCTGGCTGAGAGTTGATGTTTATCACAGTAAGCTTTCTCCTTTAGGTAAGAGGGATTTGGTCTAAGAACCTTGGAGAAGTGTGATGAGAGTGCCTGGAACCCTCTGCCCTGTTCATTTCCCAGTAGCTGGGCAGCCGAGTCCATCACAGCTCATGGCACTAACTTACCAGGCTTGGCCTGAGTTTCACAAGGGAATTCTCTTCACATTCATGGACATAATGTTCATTTAAATGTTTCCCATGAAGTGAAAGCATTTTTACAGCAGTTAAATTTCAGAGTAATTCTTCCCCTGGTGGTTTTGAAGCAGGAGGCAGATGTATATGCTCAGACTTTGCTCACCCACTGTGGTGTATTAGGTTGAAGGGGGCTGTTCAGGCCACTTTCTGTCTCTGAGTGACATCTAAGTCATCTTCAAAATTATTAAGGAACCAGAATAACCCTAAAAAACATGATATTACTGATGCAAACAGATGACACTCGTTTCTCTCTCATTTGTTGCAGTTTAATATATCAGCTGAAGAGAATGAACTGTTAAATTTGGTCTTCCAAAAAATCCAGCACAAGAAGTAGCTGTATCATTTTAGCAATCAAGGGAAGAGATAAACCTATTTTTTTTAATTTGAAACTAGTTAAGAGATTACAGTCAAGCAGTTAAAAATAAATTATCAAGAGGAGAGCCAGAAGGCTTTACAGAAGGACTGGTTTTTAATGTACTTGTAATATGGAAAAAGCAGTGCAGTTGCATAGTTAATAAAATTTCATAGATGACAGCTGCAAGAGACTGAGATCTTTGATGGATCCAATCTCCTTGATAAACTGACAGCATGATGGCAAATTAAATTCAGCATTGACAAATATAGGATAGGTTACATTAGAATTAATCATGTAATAAACTTATTTTTATATTAATGAATTTACATCCCGCCTTACCCCACACTGTAGACAGCTCAGCAAAGACTTCTGGTTAGTTTCTGGAACCACCTGATAAAAGGGAAAAAATATTGGAGGGGACAAGAAATGGGATGTATGATAATGCTAAGGTGATCATACTGTATTTCATTTTTGGGGATGGTGGACAGGGTACATGACCTTATGATGTTTACTTAATTTTGCTCAATTTGTTTCCAACTGGACCTAGAAGACTTTTAACAAGAGGAATCTTTGAACATTTTGAGACCATTAGATTATGCTAATATTTTTTTTCCTTTATTTGGTAACTAGAACATCTTGTACATCTTTGAGAACAGCTACTTCAGTTTTAAAGCATGTATGAGATGAAAGCACCCAGTCCTGCTTGGAAACTCTCCAGCCAGACTGTCTTTTCATGTGAAATAGAGATTTGCTGCCAAACTTCAGTCCTCAGCTTCAAATTTTGTGGTATCAAAACATGCACTGATGAAGTCGAAAGTAGAAAAGGTGGTCACAGAACTCTCGCAGAGAAAAAGAGATCACTGCATGTAATGTAACACATCACTCCCATTCTTGAGCACCTCTGTGAAAATAAACCTAAAAATTTCCATAATCTGATGTCATTTGTGTGGCACTGAATTCTTTTAAAACCACTGCATCAAATAATAATGTTTTAAGTTTATGAATTTGTTGTGCATTAACATCTGATGTGCTACTAAAATAGTGATGTCTCTCCAGTACTGCACTTTGAATACAGGACTCTACAACTTACATTGTACTTAGCTAGAAGCTATCTGCAGAGCAAGTTGCTTAAGATTATAAGGCCTGGCTCCTTTTTACCTATACTCTGTTTTATCTTTAAACAATAAGCATTTAATGTGCTATATTATTTAAAGTGTAAAAAAAAACTGAGAAAACCATTGCATAAAAAAATGAAGCGTTGTTCTGAGCAGCTGTTTTGCTTTCTAGCATGACCTATAATTATGCTAATTGCAATGATAAATGTTCCTTTTAAGTGTGGTTTGTAGCTCTGTGTATCCAACTCACTTTTTCAGGGAAAACAAATCCCATTTTTAAGCACCTGAAAGAAAATACTCATTTCACATCTTCTCTTTTTTCCCCTCCTTCTCGTGGCTCTACAGAAATTTATGATGAAGGTAAGCAAGTTAAACATTAAGTATTATACTTCCTGTGAATACCTGCAATTACTTTAATTCATACTTTATTTTTAACACCAACATCAAACTTGCCTTCACTAAAATAGCACATAATGAATTTTCTAAAACTTTGGTTTTAGAAACCGCAGTGACTCTAGTTTGGATTGGGGTTATGGTTTGTTTAGGTTGTGAAGGACCAAAGGCACCAGGTACCTTTGTGTCAAGAGGACTCCGAACCAGCCCCTCTAATTCCCAATTCAGCCTTGCCCTTTCAGTGAGAATTCAATGATCTGGTAAATAAGAAATCTTGAGACAATCAATAAATTACAAAAGTCCCAATAAAAAACCCAGATGCTTTTGAATGCAGAGACAGCATGATATTTCCTCTGTCACAAGAATGCTGTTCTCATGCTATGGTGTTTCAGTGGGGCTGGGAGTTACCAGACCTTCACTGCCTCAGGTTAGTAAGCATGAGCAGGAGCTCTGCTTCTCAGGGCTTTTTTTTTTTTTTTTCTTTAAGGCTATGACAAGTCACTTAGTGAACCTTCAAACATTTTGAATAACTGACATTTTAATAATTTGCTGTGATTTTAGCCAAGATGTGTTGATTATCTATTTTCTACTTTTTCCTGTAATTATCAATGTCTATTCCCAATTCGTCTTCTAAAATAATCTGTTTACTGAATTTCATTCCCTAAGAGTGCTACATTCTGGGCTATGGTCTTGCTTCATTGTCATTATGCAAAAGGAAGGAATTCTGGGCTAGATAAACAGTGCTATTTTCAGGGCAGGATTTAATGATGTCAGAGAAATTTTCTTAGTGTGACTCCTCTGCTGATCCATCTTTTCTTCCCACTTGCCTGTCTGTCTTATTTTTTATCTGCGAGTTTCTTTCTCTAGTGACAAGGATGATTCACTTTCCTTGTGTCATACAGCAACTGTATAAGCTTAGGCAAAATCCTTAACCTGTGAAAAATGTCTCCCTCCTCTGCTTATTTAGCTCTAAAATAACCAGGAAGATTTTTATTAATTCTTCATATCTCCTATGCAGTGGAAGGGTAGGAGATGGGGGAAGAGAAATCTTCAGTAGTCTAAGGGAGAAATCAATAAATTTTATCCTCTTGGACAATTTCCCAAACTGCTGAAACCAGTGCTTGAAAGTATGAGTTTGTAATGGGAGTATTGTCTCAGCCATAAATATAAATGTTTCTTTTATGTAGAAGACTGTAAACAGATGATCAATATTATTTATTTTTTATTTAATTTCACTGCTTTACATTGATGTAAAGCTTTACATTGGTGGGAAAATGATAAGTGTAGTGTGGGAAATATTAATCATGGAGTATATTTGAAGTGTTTCTAATTATGTGGCTGCTTATTTTGCATTCTGACATGTCACTGCAAGCAAAATTGAGATTATGTAGCATGGTGCTGGCACAAAAGTTTATCATCATTACCAATAATTCCAATAATTTAAATATAGATAGTAAACTATCTGTACTTTTAACTGAAAAACACAGTAATGATTTTTATTGGCCAGTTGATATATTCAGGGTCAGACTTTTATATTTATATTAGGCATAATCATACATTTTAATACAGCTTTTAAAGTAAGACATCCTTAGGAAACCTATAGTTTAGATTAACTTTTTTCTGTTCTTTGGCTTGGCCTGACACATAAAATAGGAAGTAAGAGCTGATGTTGTAAATGAAATAAGTTTACTTTATTCCTGTATCTATTTATCTATCCTTTTATTACCGCCACAGTGTCTATCATTATCTAAGAGTAGGTACCAGCATACTTATTTGAAAAAGAATATGTAGATCTCCATGTCTCACACTCTAGGATTGTTTTTGTAGTCTACTGCTTGCAGCATTTTCAAATTCTCTGTTGCTTCTTGAGATGCAATTTCTCAGCATTGCTATTCCAAGTGTGAATTGTTTAGGTGTGCCTGACTAATTGTTTTGGTTTAACCCCAGCTGGCAACTGGGCCCCATCCATCTGTGAGTTCACCACTCCCTGGTGGGATGAGAGAGAGAATTAGAAGAGTAAAATTGAGAAAACCCGTGGGTTGAGATAAAGCTAGTTTAACAGGTAAAGCAAAAGCTGTGCACACCAGCAAAGCCAATGAAGGAATTAATTAACCCCTTCCCATGTGTGGGCAGGTGTTTTGCCATCTCCAGGAAAAATAGCCTCTGTCATGCATGTTAATTGGGAAGACAAACGCCATTGCTCTGAATGTCTCCCCCTTACTCCTCCTTCTCCCAGCTTTATATGGTGGTATGGAAGAAACTCTTAGAACGAGAGGAAATGACCTCAAGTTGTGCTGGGGAGATTTAGATTGGATGTTAGGAAAAATGTCTTTACTGAAAGAGTGGTCAAGCACTGGTACAGGCTGCCCAGGGAAGTGGTGGAGTTGCCATTCCTCGAGGCTTTCAAAACATGTAGATGTGGTACTTTGGGACATGGTTCATTGAGCATGGTGATTTTGAATTGATGGTTGGACTTGGTGGTCTTAGAGGTTTTTTCCTACCCTTTGGTCATTTGGGATCAGCTGTCCCCTCACAACTCTTGTGTACCTCCAGCCCACTCGCTGGCAGGGGAATGTGAGAAGTAGCAAAGGCCTTGGCGCTGTGTGAGCCCTGCTCAGCAGTAAGGAAACCAGCCCTGTGTTATCAACACTGCCCTCAGCACAAATCCAAACCACAGCCCCGTGCTGGCTACTGGGAGGAAAATTATCTTCATCCCAGCCAAAAACAGCACGCCAAGTCTCAAAGCCTTCTAGCAGTGTCCAAGGGTTATTTAGAAGTTCTGCAGCAAGTCAGCCTGTTTCCACAAATTCTGTTATCACCACTGTTTGGGGTATTCTGGGCTCTATGGTTCATCCCACAAAACTGAAATGCCAGACTTTAAGCCATGGATATCCTAAGCTCCCTGTGTAACCAAAAGCAGAGGGCTAGGTATCACCAAAGAGTTGCTCAGATTGTAGGTTGGCTGAATTACTTTCCAGAAGTTGTTTTTTCTCTCCACTGGCTGTTTAGGCTAAATTAATCCAAGTTTGTGTTTTGTTATCAAGAAATTCTTTTAGCTTTTCATGAGCTGTTAGTGAACACGCTGATACGAAGAGAATGAGCCTTGTCTGTTTTCCAGCTGGCTGTTGCCTGCTATTAGAAAGAAGCTCTTATTAGTCATCTGAAGTCTTGTTCAGTACAGGAATATAGTTATGGTAAGAGGTCTCACAGAACACTGACTTGTGGTGGTCTCCTTCCTACAAGTCAGCTTGTAGGATGGCATCATTACTGCTTTTTTATATAAATACTGGCCTCCATCAGCATTGCTCTAGAACAGATTCAGCTTTGCATATTAATAGTGAAATTAGGATATATGTATTTTTTATATTGTTATGGAAATAAAATTTTGAGCATTGTCTCATCTACAGTAATGGTTGGGGCATAATTCAGATATTTGTGTAGAACCATAGTAAGATGGTTTTAAACTCTAGGGCAACATTCCCTCCTATTCCTCCTTCCTCTCAGTTCCTTTTTTTTTTTTTTCCCAGTTTCTTTCACTGCATTTTAACTCAGCTGTCATGGAGTTTTCCTTCTCTTGAGTAAGGACTCAAATGCTTTAAAGATTTACATTTATTCTACATCCTTTCAGTATCTTGCATTATGTCTTACAGATTACTAAATGGGAGCCTTTAATTCACTTAAGTGCAGGAAGCCCCAAAGAATTTATATATAAACAAAGTATATGTTCCTCATTGTGCACTCAGTTTTCTTCCTAAAGAACCAGCTCAGGTTAAATGCTTGTATTAGCCTGCCGGTTTAAAAATGTATCAGCTTCTTGGAAAAAGGGACTGACACCAACAGCCTTACTGACACCGACAACATCTGGTCTTGAAACAGGTGTTCTGGGAATGGCATAGTCCAAAGCCTAAATATACTTTTATTCAGAATGCACATTAGTTGATACTTGTGCCAGTACTTGTGATCAGACCTACATTTCCTATTTGATTTCTCTTTCTAATGTTTAAAAGCAAAATTTGAGAGTGTAATGACACTTCCTGAACAGGAAATTTGACAGTCCCAGTATGAATCCCAGGGAAGGGACGCTGAGAGGGTTCCATCAGTGGATGCAATTTTATTTTTGTGGTGGTGATGGCTTTTAATTTAAACAGGTTCAAAGCAGGTGCTGTTGGATATTCTGTGTTTAATTATATACATTTGCTTATTATTTTGAACTAAGTGTCTAGATTTAGAGATGGGATTTATTTTCCCTCATTCTGTAGTTTTCTAATGGCCTAAATGTTGTAAATAAACTGTGGAGCTTCGTGAAACTCCTGATTGAGAACGTAATGATTTGCATATATATTTTCAAGTGCTTTTATGGAAATATAGGTGTTCTGTTTGACATGCAGTTTTCTCCAGGATGTACAAGATATAAGATGGCTGTCATTAGTGGAAACAATTAACTTCCCCCCTCATCCAAACGTGACATTCATGTTTAAATATGAAAGTCGGTAATATTGTAATATTTTTAAGTACCAAGTTGGTGTGCTTTGAAATCACTGTTCCATTTTTACATATTGGACATTTAAGCTGCTTTTAACATTTTAAGCCTGTGACAATAAACTCAGGAAGCGTTGAATTCCTGGTTTGTTTTGGCAATAAAGTGTTAACTTAGGCTTTATTTCAGGGGCTTGCTCCACTGTAAGAAAGTGTAAGTACTCAGAGCTTTAAAGGATTTTAAGGATTGTTTTATTTTAGTGCATATATGAAATAGCCGCTAAAACAATATCTTAAACTTTTTATCATTATCTTGAAACATTTGCATTGGAAAACTTCTGTGAAGAGAAACAGGGAGCACATTGCTTCATTTACTGTACAGCTACTCTCACATGTTAAAAATGTTCAGTAATATGAAAATAGGTTTCTAAAAATTGCTACTAACTATTCAGAGCAATTCTGTGTGGTTCGAAGTTCCATCCAGACCACTTGGGCCAGTGCTTTCTGTGGATGTATCTTGGGCACAGAGGAAATACCAGACTAAGAAGCTGGTTTCAACTAGGTCATAATCTACCATTACTGTAAATTACATGAATTGCATTTTTGAAGGATTTACTGCTGATGTTTTGTTCCTTATTGTTTAATTATTTTATTTATTTTAGTCAATGAAAACTATATTTTCTTACAATCTAGTCTTTGTGCTGTCATTTTCCCTATTACATGTACTGGTAATTCCATTCTGCTTATGGATTCATCATGGAATGAGGCTGGAAAAGCCTCATTCCATGATGAAGCCATTTCGTAAGTCATAAAACTCACTGGTTTATCTTGTATAATTTTTTTTCTTTGGAGAGTGTGTTACAGTTCCTGTGTTCTTGTGACACATTCAGTATTTTTAAATTGCTTTCATAGGTGACTAGATTTGTTTGAATACCCTCAATTTCTGTCAGGCTTTCTCAAGCATTAGATTTCTGAAAAATGACAGTGTTATGAAAGCTTGGTCAGTGCACAGACAAAACAAGTATCTGACCTGTTTAATTAAATGCTTTCACATGTTTCTCTTTCCCTGGTGCCTCCTTGAAGCTCTTAGATTTTTCCCTTTTCATGCCTTTGGTGATTGTGTAGACCTACAAGGAAAAGACAGTGAAGAAACATCAGCATTTGCTTTCATCAGAGTGCTCATTGGTTTAAGAAATGTTTTATCTAGTAGAAATAACACTGTTCTGTTGAAAAGAATGGAAAGTTTGTCAAATAGCTATTTGACTCAAAATCTCTTTGGATGCCACAGGATATTCACTAGTCTCTAAAAAGTTTCATCGTAGATCAGATTCCCAAAAGCAGAAATGGTTCCAAAAACTTGTTCAATGTCACCACAAATAATTTTCTGCAGCTTTTTGTGTGTGGCCACAAGTTCAGTAACACAGCCATAGGCACACTGGTGCAAGTGCAACTGTGTGAATTGCCAGTGAAATGCCTGTTCTAGGTTGCCAGGTGATTGTATGTGCCTGTACACATGGCAGTAGTATGTATTCAAATTTGTACAGATATAAAGGCTTTGTTGGGTTATTTGTAACTTGACTGACTGCAGGATTAGTATTCACAGTAAAATGTATACTTTTTTTAAAGGAATTACCAATATTTCTACTTCTGTGGCTTCTATAATTTGCACATTTTATGAGATTTTAAAGTGGTAAGTTGTAAGTAATTTCTTGGCATTTAAATTCAGTTTCTCTTAGGAAAACAGGTAAAAGTATTTCCCACTTTTAAATTATTTTCCTTCTTTAATTTTTGTTTCAAGATAACACAGTTTATATCTACTTAAGCACCTCAGATCTTAGTAGTCTACTCTCGTTGCCTTGTCTAACAATGCATTGAACCTGAAAGCTGTTTATATGTTTTGAATGCTAATTTCTTCAGTTCTAATTGTTGTTGTATTCAAAATTGCTTCTGCTCCAGCATTGGTTTTCAATAATTGAGATAACACCAAATTAATCTTGTATTCCAGGTACAGAAATATTAGTGATGGTTAGTTTATATGAAGTTTTCAAAAAGCACTGTGAATTTGCCCTATATGCTTTCAATCCCATTTTGACTGGAGTGTTTACCAAGTCTGAAGGCTTTTCAAGTCTTACTCTAAATCCCAAGTTCTTGGAGGTAAAAAATGAGAGGAGATTTGCATTCATATAAATGATACTCATGAAAGACACAGTTTGTATAACTTCAGTGGATAAATTCTTTGAACAAAACTTTATTTTTCTCCAGCCTGGTTTTATTCAGGTAACATATCATCTAACCTAAAAATTCCTCTGAAAATTTCAAACTAAAACCAGAAAGCAAATAAGACTTATGATAAGTAATGTGTTTGTCAGAAACTTGCTTGCTTGTAATGTTATTCGTATATTTGTAGAAAAGTCTGTGGGACTGTTTGTGGATTGAATTCATCAGGATTCAGGCTTCCAAGAGGCCTTACTTGCATTGGCTTCTGAAATATCGGTATTTTAATATTATTAGAAACTTGTAAAACTTGAGTTTTATGCAACTTCTAAAACTTGAGTTTTATGCAACTTGGAAAGTTGCATCTTTGCCACGGAACTCCAACTCTTAATCGCTAATTTAAGTTTTTTTTTTTTTAATATGTGGAAAATATATAGTTCTCTGAAGCATTCTTGGATTGAACTATTTTAAAAATCAGAGACTCTTTCAGTAGACAGTCATGGCCCAACAGGTACTTACTATAGAATTTCTGTCATAAAGTTAAATTCTTAATATTTACTTTTGAAATGTGCCTTTAAAATAGGAAATTAACTTATGGACATGTACATAGGCAGTTTCATAGTACCAGCTTTCACTTCAGTCTCTCCTGTATTTAGTCTTTTCACTTTCCCTCCATGTGGATTGGATCATTATAATTGTCTCTGAGAAACTTTTAAGTGGAAAATACTTGAAATCTTGTGGGTTTGGGGATTTGTTCTGGTTGTTTTGGTTTTTTTTTTTTNGCAAACCCTAAAAAAAACACTTGCCCATTTTACACAGAAATGATTGAAATTTTTTTGAGCCAACCTTTCTCCTGTTCTCCTGAGCATTTAACAAAATAGATGGTAGACAGACAAATCAATGTGGCCAAACCAGGGAGAGCTACCATAGCTGCGATTGTGTTGCTCACATTGTTGTACAACAGTCAACTAAATCTGTGTGTCAGAAGTCAGACTTATGGCAAGTAACACAGAATAATTTTGATAAAAATATCAGTGTAATTTCAAACCTTTTTTTCCATATTATTATTATTACTTCATTGGTTGGGTAGTTATGCCTGCTTTGCATAAAGCTTCTGGGCAAATCTGAGAAGTTGGTAAGGCAGTACGATCACAGGAGTTTTCCCTCTCTTCCCCAGTGTGATGTGCAGCAGTGATTCAGCATTCATCTTTGGCACAGTGGGTCTTTCTTTCCTTGTGCTTTTGGAAAAAGTGGTGGTAGTAGTGGTAGTTCAAAGCTAAATCTTTATGCCTTATTGTCAAGACTGTGTCTGTGAGAAAGACCATGACTTTTNGTTTGTTTGTTTGTTAGTTTGCTTTGATCTTTGTTTTGATCCACAAAATAAGCCCAGTATACTTGTCTGCATTTTTTTTTAATTTTTTTTTTNTTATGGCAAGTAACACAGAATAATTTTGATAAAAATATCAGTGTAATTTCAAACCTTTTTTTCCATATTATTATTATTACTTCATTGGTTGGGTAGTTATGCCTGCTTTGCATAAAGCTTCTGGGCAAATCTGAGAAGTTGGTAAGGCAGTACGATCACAGGAGTTTTCCCTCTCTTCCCCAGTGTGATGTGCAGCAGTGATTCAGCATTCATCTTTGGCACAGTGGGTCTTTCTTTCCTTGTGCTTTTGGAAAAAGTGGTGGTAGTAGTGGTAGTTCAAAGCTAAATCTTTATGCCTTATTGTCAAGACTGTGTCTGTGAGAAAGACCATGACTTTTATTTTTTCTTAATGAAAGACCATGTCATTAAGTTTTCCAAAGAGATTGTTGAAAATGTCTCCTGACATTTTGGCTTCTGTGCAGTTTGTTGAAAGTCAAAATATATGTTGTGTCCATCAGGATGCTCTTTTCTCAATAAAGAGACATAAAAGACTCCTGGCAGTATGATAAAAGTGATAAAATTGTTATTTTCTGGAAGTTCTTGCTTTTTTTGCTATTTCTTTCTCTTTTTTGTTTTTTTTTTACTTGACTAATTCAAAGATGTCAAATACTATGCTAATGGATAAAAGATAAGGAAGGGCAACCAGTAAACAAGGAAGGGAAATAATTGTGTGCTGCCTCCATAGCCATTCAGTTAAAATGATCTTCAGCAGTGAAATGAAGCTGCCAGAGAGATAACATAGTATGATTGTTTCTAATTTATTCTATAATGAATCTGATGCTCCAGTCAAACAGAAGGTCAGACTAGTGTAGTGAAAGAAAAGGGTATAAATGATGTATATAAGAAGTTAAATTAGGTGTCCTTTATGAAAGAATAATGCTACTTATGGAGTTGTCACATTTATAGACTCAAAAATATGTATTTATCAATATTGCTTGAAGAGTTGAAGTGCATAATGTTACATGCAGTGGTTTGTCAGAATATGAACTTACAGTCTTGACAGTGCCTTGACTGACAGTCTGTGCTCCTGACCAATGTCAGTCAGCTGCATCTCAGCCTAAGGAATTCATAAATCTTTAGCAGAAGTTGAAAGGTTCCTTATGCTTTAACAAGATTTATTTATTCTTTCATGAGTGGTTAAACTGATTATAGATAAGTAGAAACTGTAATGAAAACACTGTGGAAGAAATAGTTGCAGTTTCTTGGTGTAAAAGTGAATTAATTTAATTTTATTAATTTAATTTTCAGTCAAGATTTATGCTGCATTCTTCTAGAGGAACATTTACTTGGGCATGAATCCTGTAGATTTAGTTTAGGTGTCTTTGAGCACTCCCCTGGCCTAGTAGATAAAGAAGTCTGTCTGACTTGTGACTGACACTGTGGGGCAAATGGTCTGGAGGTTTATGATAATGTAGTTGATATATTATTAATACTTTCTGGTAAAACAGGGGTGATACTCCAGGAGCTCCCTCAGTCGACTTTACATATAGAAAAGTATATTGTTTGAAGGTTAAATGGATAAATATGGAGAGAATTGACAATACATAAGGGTGTAGAGGATAGTGTGACATATATCAAAGCCGCTCTTTAAAAACAGTCTGCTTTCAGCCCAGGGAGGAAGGATTCAAACTTTTTATACTAAATTGGTGACAGTACAAAGTACCCTATTTTCCCTCATCAGTGAATTGAGCATTTCTAACAGAAAAAATCAGTAGCTTCTAGAGTCGTTTGTCCATAGTCTACTTTGGATCTGCACAAATGACTTAAAAGATCTGTACATTAAAATCAATCAAAGGTAAAGAGAACACATTCATAAAACTATCTTCTTGAGCGTTGTATCAAGAAATAGCCTTCTTTCTTCTTCTATTTTTTTCTTTCTCAAAAGTCCAGATTTTATTACAACGTGCTAGCATATCACTTGTCTTTATCTTTCAGTCTGCACAAGGTGGCGGTCATCGAACACTACTCTATGGGCATGCGATCCTGCTGCGCCATTCCTACAGCGGCATGGTATGTAACAAGAGTTGATAGCAACAATTTCTTTTTTCTTTTTGTATGAAGTTGTGTTTGAAAGTTCCCAGAGTACTGCCGTTTACTGCTATCTAGAGAACTATTCACATAAATTGTGCATTTTACCCGTGGTTAGTGCAAACCTTTGTGAGGGATAGATGCCTGGAAATCAGAAACCAAGCTGTGTAAGAGTGAAAGCTGTGTCTGGCTCCATAGCAATGAATTCTCTGTCTGTTTTGAGTTGATGATTTCTCAATTCTTTTCCCTTGAATATTACATATTACATATTACATATTACATATTACATATTACATATTACATATTACATATTACATAAGCTGCAACTGAATCCACAGCTGACATCTGGCTGGAAACCTGAGCAGTTGGAATCTGGGTGGAAAAGGAAATTCCGTGCACGTGTTTTGGACAGAAGCCGTACTCTTCAATTACCTGTTGAGCTATCTGGGTTCAAAACACCTTAAATACAAGTGAGGCTTTGTGGAACTGAACTTCCATGCAACCAACTCCAAACAGCTATTTCCACTATTACTATTCCCATGTCAGTGGAAATAGGATAGACTGAGAGGTCATTTTAGAACATATCCTTGTAAATCTCCTTGACTGGCATTTGGTTATCGGGCATATAGGTTCTTGTTAGTAACTATTGAGCACAATTTAAGAATAGTTAATCCTGTGTTAGTAGGTTGATGGCTTTTTATCTGTAAGTGGATTATAAGATGTGAGCAGAACTAGCAATGCATGTGTTTATTCTGTTTTTTTTTTCTTTTGATAGTATCTATGCTGCCTCTCTACATCTCGATCTTCAATGGATAAGCTGGCATTTGATGTAGGCTTGCAAGAGGACACAACAGGTAAACACTAGTTTAAAAGGCTATATAATAAAGAATACTTTCAGTCTAAAAATCAGAATGGAGATCTATACATGCATAAAAAGTAATGTATAAAGTTAGGACTATTTTAAGGATTAAAGAAATACAATTTAATCTTTTGGTATCTTAGACATTCATTATCTTTACATTTTCTAATAGATTACATAATCTCTTTTCTATGAGATATAAACATTTTGTATTAATAATTAAACATAAATTTATAATATTGAATAGAAGTAAAGGAATATTCCTAAATTCCTATTCTTGTATAAGTCTTCTGCTGAAAATTTTTAAAACTCATATTGTTTTAAATAAAGTTTCTATTAAAATTTTAGAACTGCTGGTGACTTGTATTTATTTGTATTTCTAAGACTGACATAACTTCTTACAATGCCATCAGTTTGGTGCAATTGTTTAACTAGAAATAATGTTTTTAAAGACTTGCTGTAGCTAGGAGTATTAATAGTAATAAACCCAAGAAATGAACAGTTGAAGATCAAAGAGATTTTTTTTTTTCCCTCAAAGGCCTACTTTTTGTACAAGAAGCGTATCTGAAAGTAAGGTTTATCATGGGAACAAAATCTGTGGCTTTAATACTTGCAAATACTCTGGGGACTTAAAGAAACAAACAGTCAGTAGAAGTGGAAGAATGCAATTGATTTTGGATTTGAGAGTATTATTTTAAATGGTACTGTAGATACTTATTTTTATTACACTTAGTTGTGGGTTGCTCCACTTCTTTGTCATAGGAATATTCTTTGATGTCTTTCCCAGGACATGGAACAGAGGTGTCAGAGAAGCCCTTTAGCAAAAATAGCCTGGACCAGGTAGTCTAGAGAACAGAGAGAGCCGCATCCTTACTCAGCTCTGGAATGACTGTTCCAGAGGCCTTACTGACTTCTGCATGTATATTATTTCCAGATGAGTTGCTGAAAACGTGGTGCAGGAATGATATTAGTTATTGAAAATGCATGGACAATTGGTTTACCCAATTGAAAATTGAATCAAAACTTCAGAATTGAGATAAATGTGAAAATGGCAATAATACCAGGCATTTACTTTCCAATTTTTTTCTGCTGTTACTCAATAATGACATAGGTGAGGCATGCTGGTGGACCATCCATCCTGCTTCCAAGCAACGATCAGAAGGAGAAAAAGTACGTGTCGGAGATGATCTTATTTTAGTCAGTGTCTCTTCAGAAAGATACTTGGTAAGTTCTGTAAGAATATTTGCATGGTGCTTCCTCTACAGAAAAAGTACAGCTAATAAAAATGTTATACTAACATCTGGCTTACTGAAAAATAGTACAGCTTAAGGTGTATATTGGATACCTTTTTTTTGCAACTTGAGACACTTAAAGTCTGGAAAGTATGACATTGATATGTGACTGATGCAGTTGATTTTAATTTCAGTAATGGAACAGAAGCTAGAAAATTTACTAAGGAAAAAAAAAAGCAAATACAGAAAAATAAATCTGTCCATCCAATTGAGGTCTTTAAAGTCTCTGAATGTTCACAAGTTAATAGTGCTATCAGAGATGGGCTAAAATTTATACTAAAAGTTTGAAATGTTTAAATTAGGTACATATAAATTTTTGGATGCCAAAAGCATCATATTTTCTTAGGATTATGTACAGGTAGTGACATAACATAGTTAAATAAAACTAAAATAATTAAATGTAATTCATTTAAATGAAGTATTTTAAAACTGTCTGAGGGAACTGCTTTTTATTATTGGTTTAACTAACTCCCGCATCAAAGGATCTTCTACTCGTTGGGTGGCTAAAGTTGACTTTTTCTCCAAATTCTGTCATTGTGTAGGTATATGCCTGAACTCACACTTTCTGCCCTCTGACACTTTCTGCCCTCTGAGTAGTAAATCAGCTTTGCCTTTTCCCCTTTTCCCACTAAACCCTTGAGGGTTTGTGCCTCAACTGTTGATTCTCAAAGCTGTTGTGTAGAAAAATGATGCTGACTGCAGACTGATTTTCCTCAACACATGGTGTAATATGGATACTGCTTCTTCCATGCAAAATATCAGTATACTAAAAATAAATTATATTCTCATTGTGGAAAAAAATGACACAAATGTGTGTTCTTGATATTTTAATCTCCATATTATAGTCTTAAAATAGTTTAGCACTAGAATTTAATGAATAGTTATGAAACATTTTTCCATTATTTCTGTGGTTTGGAGGAAGGATTCAGCAAATTAACTTTACTCTTGTATGCACTCACCCCCACATTTTTATGAACAGATGTTTTCCCAATCTAAATTAAGAGCTGGTGAACTATGTAGCTTCACAATCATTAAAATATATGTAGGGCTTTTTTTACTACCTACTCACTAGTTGTATTAGCACTGTAAATAAAAAAAGAAAATTCAGACAGTTGACAAAGACTGTAATAACCAGTGAAGATGTCTCCACATCTTCAATTTCTGGTCTTAATTCATTAGACAGTCTGCAAAATAACTTCAAGGTATGGAACTTTGAAACTCATGGCAGTGTTTTCGTTTTGAGTACAGTGTCATGTTATAGCCCCTATATTCTACCACACTGAAAGAGATGTAGTGACCTTTTACAATAGTTGAAGCTGTGGAGACGATGCTATTTTTGTGAATCCACTTGTATAGTGAGACCAAGTAGACTCTTCTGAATCCAGCTGAGGAACACTTTTTCTAAGAGTGAGGAGTTCCTCCCATAGATCCCTTGACAGAGAGTGATGTTCACCAAGATGCTGAGGAGTTATATTTGCAGCTGAACCTTTTAGGGAAAGGTAAGTTTTCTATAAAATATTCTCTGTCTACATGCTGCTAGAATAGGGTTGGAACGTCGCCTATTCGTACTGCAGTACTGTGCTGTGTTTTCAAGCAGCTTGCTAGTTGTCTCCTCATTGAGACTTATGTCAACAGTGCTGGGGCAAAGATATGTGAGCAAAGATAACAGATGAGTCAAGTTCATTTACAGGGCATGGCTTTTAAACAATATAGTCAGAATATAATTTAGTTTTTATAGTACTAAAGGGAAAAGCAGAACTATGTTAGCTTCATGGGTTTACCTTCAAGTGTCGGAATGCAGCTTAATTAATCTTTTTTCACACTGACTTTGTGACTTTATGATCTTGGTGTTTAGACCTAATTTGGTTGGCAAACACTATTAAAGCACTAAGAAAATGTCAGGACTTTCCTATAGTTCACTTTCCCTCCTTTCCACTAAAAAAAAAAAAAATTGAGACAACTTCTGCGATTAGGCAACTTTTTAATTGTAGTGAAAATGTGCTAAAGTGATAGGAAGACTGGTGTTAAAATATTAAGCTAAAGTTCCAGAGATGTGGATTTTGGTGTCTTGTTGACTCAGCAATAACCCAGCGTAAGCCATCCTGTTGCTCTGACTTTCATTATCCTTACCTATACAATGGGGTTTTGTATTTTTCTTTGTAGCATTTCTGAAGAAAAACCCTTAAGTAAGTGCTTGTGACATTGCATAATACGTGAGTGTGCTATTGCCAGATCCTTCAGAGATGAAACCTGGCTCTGCCAAACCCTCTTAGCACAGAGCAAAATATATTCAGCTATAAATATTGTCACTGCTTAAATTCAAGCCAGCATTGCTCTGTTTCCTTTCTTGAGGATGTAATATTTTCAATGTGTATCCCCACTTGTATACATTAACATATACTTCTGCACTGAGGTTTGCCTATGCCTAGTGTTAATTATATATAACAATTGCTTTCAAAATTGTCTTTTTTGATAGTTTAGAAATTCAATTCATGTAAATTTATTTCAAAATCATGAAGCCTCTGGGTGGCTAGGTCTATGAAATTTAATTCAAGAAAAATATCCATAGACATGAAATAGAAATGTAAAACGCATAATGAAGATATTCATTAATGAATTGAAAATTACTCTCAGTAAGGATAAGGTCAGCGTTATTCAGGTTAAGCAGAAAAGAACCAAAATTCAGGTTAAGTCAGAAAAGAGCAAAAAACCCTCCAACTTTGAATCTACAGTGCAGAGATTTCAGTATAATGCAACAATATGTAGTTGCTGTCCTGAATGTAATGCTAATCTTCAGCTGCATTAACCAAATCTGTGAACAAGTCTTGAAGTTTACTTCTGTGACATAAAGTACCATCTTCTCTTCCCTCCCTCACCCCTCCAATGGAAAACAGTATGAAACTAAATGGAAACTTTCCTCTGAAGTGTAAGCTTTTCCTTGAAGATTTTTATCATGAGTGACAAGATGAGAGAGTTCCCTTTCAAAAATATCATCCTAATTTAATCAAATTACCTCAAAGGTTGATCTGGTATGTCAATTTTCCTGAACAGAAGGACAGGATCCTGGCTATTGGAAAGGCACTCCCTCCGCACCTTCTTGCATCAAATACATTGTTTATTTTCAGCTCTTGGTTTTAATTCTGTTGTTTATTATTAAATACTTTTGGCAGCTTATAAATATCTGTATTATTTGTTGGTGCAATAGTACCATGGAAGAAGGAACATAGAAGTGTATGCTATTCCTTTTAATAGTAAAAATGTTTTTCTTAAAAATAATTTGAATCTGCATAAAGAAGCTTGAAATTAGTGTAACAAGGTGGTGTTGAGCTGCTCTTTTACACTAATCGTAATGTGGTTTCCACAGTCTTTATACAATTTGAAATGTTATTCTGGACACTGTAGATCTTCCTGATAATTAAGGTTGTTAAGCTGCTCTGCCTTATAAAATCTTGCTTCCAAGTGCTTTTATTCAAGTGATTGTAATGTTAAAAAAAAGAAATAGTTATTGGAAATAAAAGTGTCTATTTTTGGTTTTGGGGTATTTGGGATTTTTATCAGTCTGAGATAATTATTTTTTATTTAGTTCATCCACAAGAGTTTGGAAGTCACTGAACTTGAGGACAGGGAAGAAAAAAATTAATTTCACATAATTAAGGAAATTAATCTCATTTTATTGAAAATGTTGAGCATCCATGCTTTATAACAAACAAAGGAAATTGAAAGGGTTGTGTCTATATTGCATATCCTTGACCTCTTGCACCTCCTGTCTGTTCATGAGCTGTTCAAACTTCCTCTTCAGCAAATAATTAAATACATCTCAACTCTGGTAAAACCAGATATTTCTTGTAATGGGTGGCTCAAGGTGGGGATGAAGTCAGGGACTGTATTGACAGCTGAGAACTCAGTATTTTATGTGCTGCCAGTGATCCGCTGTCATTGAAGGTATGTGGAGGAGGAAACTCTGAGAAAGTAGAAGGAACAAAAGGCAGGTGATATAGCAGGGACAGGAACCTGGATCTGTAGTGGGAAGGAGGGAAACTGAGTGGGACTTGATGACTGGCTGAAAAGATTGGCAGCTGAAGGCAGGCAGGCAGTAAGGGACTAATAAATCATCTGGGAGAAAAAGCTGGTGACAAGGGAGAAGTGGGTACCTACTGGTTAAAGTTGCTTTAGAAATTTAGGACAGAAAACCTGTGCCATTTTGGCTGGGAGAATTGACATTGTCTCAGTGCGGTGAGTCTGTGAATGAAGAACAGTAACAGATCTGTGGAGGAAGAGTGGGGGGCCTGGGGAGACGCAAACTCCTGAGCAAAGATCCAGAGAGGGTAAAGTCCGGGGCCAAGAAATGATAAAAGAATTGATGGGCAGGAGTTGTGGAGAGTTTCTATGAAGAAGTCTAATGCTGGCTGGTATGGGAAGGAAGAGGTTGAGCAATAAAAAAGCCAAAAGGCCATGCTGAGGTTTTGTAGGTCTGATGAGAACATTTTTTAAGGAGGAGGTCTTAATTCTGGCTGATAAAGTAGGCTGTAATTGGGATGGGAAACTGGATTGGCTGGGTTCAGGGGTGGAAGAGTTCTGGGTTCAGAACCCTTGGTTGGGTTCAGGACCAGAGGTATATAACTAGAATGAGATTTGGAAAGCAGTGGGAAAGGCCTGGATCAATCAGGCTTGATAACTGCTATCACCAACTTGCATTAAGGCACAGCAGTCACCAGATGTATGCTGACAGCCTACTCCTGTCAGTGATTTTGTGTTAGTTATGGTGGCAGATGTCTATAAGAGTGCTTGAAAGTTTCTTTCTCTACCTGTGGTTTATGTGGGTGTCAGTGAGATGCCACCTACCATAACAGTGGGGTTGTTTGCCTTTTTTAATACAGAAAAATTAAATATAAATTTATGCTGTAAAATTATTTTTTTTTAATTAAAAAACTCACGGGCATTGGAAAATGCAAAAATGATGGCACTGACATATTTTTATGAAAACTCTTAAATATACAGTCACACTGACTTTTTATGGAACACTATCTCAATGCAGATAGAACTTTGGTGGATGTATTGGGATTGAGTAGCAGAGATGCTGTAGAGTGAAGCAGCTTTGAAGGTGAAAATTCAAGCTGAGAATTGCAGGTGGAGGATTGGTGATATGATGCTTAATTAGTTGGGGTTTTTTTGTTTGTTTGGGTTTTTTTTGGTTTTTTTCACCCTGGATATTAGATTTTGTACCAGAATCTGCTGTGGAATTTGCTGAGCAGATCTGTTATGACAGGCTCCATTTCAAGAGGTCACTGATTCCTCATCCTCTACCAGGAATATACCCTACCTTGGTTGTGGCTCGGAGGTTTCCTACTTCTGTTAGAGGTTGAGGTCCCAGAGTTGCCGAGTCTTCTTACCTGAAACTGAGTTGAAGGGAAGATGAACATTAAAACTGCATATTATGTGGACTACACAAGGAATTTAATGGGTCCTTGCCACCTCAACTTGGTCATTCTTGATTAATGAAATTTTCTTAGTGAAGTCCATGTACCTCCAGTCCCCATTGGAAAATGGGCTACAATGCCCTTTGGGTCTTTGAGAAAGTGAAATCATTACTATTTGTTGTGTTCTGTAAAATGCTGTAATTGTTGGTAACGAGAGAAAAGCCTATGAGGAAATTAATAATTCTCTTTTCAAAGCTTTGAAGAATTTTCTATATTGAATAAAGCATGAGGCTGCAGACAGGAGATTGAGGAGAAAACAAAGCACTGAGCATCTGTTCATGAAATGAGCTCCTTTATCCTGTGTGTAAAATGAGACTGCACTTGTGGGGAAAAATTGTACAGGATAATGCTATTGAAGGCTGTAATATGATGCATTCACTCGAAGCCATTCTTTTTCCATAGTCTACTTTGTTCAACATTCCCTAACTTTTGATGCTTGCTTCTCTAAAATGAATACAAGCACTGGTGTCTAATCATACTAAATGGTGTAATCATTTGGTAGCATGGTAGTTGATGTGCTTTTCATGGTTTTAGTGCAGAGGAAAACTGGTATGAAGAGCAGGAATGCAGATTACCCCCATCTACCTTCTTTGGGGTCCTTATGCTTTCCTGACATGCATCTGCAATTACCTGCTGCCAGTTCTGTAATGGTGGACTGGTGATTCATGATGCCTAGAGTAGTAATGGTAATTTCTGTGTATCTGTGAGTTTTAGCTTAGCTACCTCTCTCCCTTTGCTGATGGAACATGTATCCTGAGTGGAGGGGCTGGAATTGGTTAGTATAGAGATGGAAATTCTCTTCCTTTATCAATGGAAAAATTCCATTTGCTTGTGGGTTTGCTGGCCAACTGTTTAAATAACTTCAGAGAAATGTACCAGAAAATATTTTTTTATTATTTTTCTTTTACTAATTTTAATATTTGGAACAGCCAGAGATTTAAGGAAGAGACATCATAATGTGAAGTGCAGGTAGAAATTGATACTTCTGGATGAAATGTCAGTCATAACACACCTTGCCCAGCAGGAAGCCTGGAGCAAAAGTTTTCTGTCTTAATGTTCTGGGTTTTGTGCATATGCATGTTTTGGAGAACAGAAACTTTGATGCAGATTGTCTGTGAAGTTTAAAATACATTCTGTAGTTACTTAGAGCTATTATAAATGCAGCTCTGCTGCTGCAATCACTACTGAAGGGTTCTTTTAGAAATTACCATCTGATTCCTAAGCTCTCCAGTGAACTTGAATACACCATGTTCCTCTTGAAGACTTAGAAACAGAAATGTGATTGTGTTACGTTTCTGCAGAGCAGTGCAGAGTTTATAATGTGACAGTAAATCAGCTGGAGAAATGTGAAGTATTCTGAAAGATTTGAGTCTTATGGCTTATCCTTGAGAATCTGCCTGTAGACTCTAGGGTATTCATACAGTGTATGATGGTGCTGTATTCATAAAATACCATAATTTAATTCTGAAAATGATTACATCCTATGGTAGGTTAATGCTGGTTTAAAAGATTATTAGTCAATTAACAGGGAAGACAAATCTAGCTTTTTGGTTGAGCCTGGACACCAGAAAAGATGTTATTTGTGTGAGACAGAAAGCTGAAAGATTTGCCTGTAACAGTGAACACCCATGCTGGGATTAGAATAGTTAGCAGGGTTCCTGAACCCAGCGTATTCCTGCTTTGCAAATGTTGTTACTACATATCTGAAAGACATGTGCTACAACTGTGGTGCTTGCCAGTGATAGGAACCTGCTCCTTCTGCCAGATACTCTGTTAAACCAGCTAGCGTATTTGTGTATATTTGTGTAGTAGGTATGGAGACTGCTCAACATCAGTGAGTATCATGGCCACATCCTGGACATTGCTTTATGGAATTTGTTTCATTTTCATAGTATTACTGTATTGAAAATACAAAACAAAGCGGACAGGCTCCAAATAAGTTATAGACAGGTGGCAGATTGCTTTAAACCAACACTGAGATTGTAAGGAATAACACTGCAAAGGTGGGCAATGTCTGAATTAGGACTGGCATCTCTAATCTGTTGGGATTTTTTTTCGACACTTTTGAGGTAACTGAATCCTTGAATATTCATTGACAGAGTACATTGTCTATGTGGTCAAAGCCTCATTTTATTGTTTGCTGTGAATGATTCAAGGGGTTGAACATCGTACTTCACAGAATTGTAAATGTCCTAACCCCTGCCTTCAGCTGTAACCTGAAGGATGCAGGCAGTCATCTAGGGAAGTGAAGGTGAAAAGAGGATTGCAGGGATACACTCTCGATTTCTCTGCTGTGGTGGTCATGTTGTATTAGGTCATTTAAACCATCGTTTAAAGGTATAATTCTCTGGTGACTCAGCTTGAGACATCTGGGTTATAATCAGAGCTGCAGCTGGAACCAATGGATAAAAATAACAGGTGCTCCAAAGAGTGATGTCAGCAATGTATTTTTGTTCACTGTCCTATCTATGAAATGAAACACTAATTCAGTTGATACTGTTGTATGTGAAAGATCATTAACATTAACAAAGCACACAGTTTCAAGAACTGTTCTGTTGATGACAGATTTAAATGTCAGAGGAGTTATCCTCTTCCTCTTTTGCCTACCCTGAGTGATGTGTTTGCATCAGTGGTATTCCTGCTTCCCTGTGCTAGTGGACTTGAGCATTCTCCCTAACTGGAATCTGTGTAGTGATGTCAAAGGATACCTAATAAAATTAAGGTTCACAGGGCAGAAATGGGACTAGAGGTGTGTTGGGGATTGTAGTATATCAACCCTGTCTGCCACTAAGTTTGTATAACTGCAGTACATGGAAAGTAAGAGGTGAGGTGGTGGTTTGTTCATGGAACCTCCTCTGTTACATGTGCTGACTTACACTGGTGCAGAGGAAACATGGCTTTTGTGAGATCCCTTACATTGTATGTCATTGGCTGTTATGGGAGCCTTCTGAATGTGCTGATGTGCTATTTCTTGTACTGCTGTGCAGCTAGAAGATGTGCAGGCAGGAAGACCGACTCTGCACGTGTCATTGGGAATCTACTCCCTTCTGACCTTCATTACCTTTCTTGTCTTTTTGTATGGTTAATAATTCATCAAGAAGGTGTTAATGTTGGTCACAATTTATAAAGCCAGAGACGACTCCTGCTGCAAAAACACAGTTACTGCCCAGTAGTTTAAAATAAAGTTTTAATTAAAGTGTCTAAATATTACTGCACTTGAAAAATTATTACCTGGCAGCATAAACTGTATACTTCAAAGCAGCTGCTTATTGATAGGACACTGGGTTCCATAATCTTAGATGAGATTATATTGTTTGGCACTAGTGGTGTGTCATTGCAACTGACAGTTTTGGGTATATAACACACCTTAAGATTAGAATTTCTGAGACAATGATGTCACTGAAAGAGTTTGTGCATCCACGTGCACACACATGGGAAGAGCTCTGAGCAAGCACGTAATGCTCACTGTAAGGACCTGCAGCATCAGCAGAGGATAGGAATAAATAAAAGATTGTTCTTTTCAGGGAAAGACTATTTCAGATTTGCATGAAAATGAGAAACCATACCAGAAACTTTGTGACCATGAAAACTTTGTGCAAGAATATATTTTGGGAACTTCATTAAGTATCTTACAAAAACAATCACTTTATTTTTTTGATGTGATGACAGTTTGAGGAGGCCAGTGGCCAACAAGAAATAATGTAGTGAGTTGCACTTGCAATAGAGATGAATGTCACATACCAATATTTGAACTTTGTGGAAAGTCTCATTGCATATAGAAAGAAGTCTTACAGTGTAAGACCCCTTAGCATTTAATAATCACTTTGGAGTATTTGCTATGGCCCAATACCCCAAACAGTTGAACATTCTGTAACATTTATATATGTCTCTGAGGAAAATATGCTATTCTGACTCTAGCTTTATTTCTACTGTCCCTCGAAGAATACCCACGTCTGTCTTTGTTTACTTATGCAGTCAATAGGAACAATTTATGTATGAAAGAAATGAGTGTGTTTGATACTATTATTGTATACGGTAAAGGGATTTTTTTTATTAACTCCAAATAAAAGCATCTCTCTTTCCTGGTTTTAGCATCTCTCTTATGGCAATGGTAGCTTACATGTTGATGCAGCCTTCCAGCAAACACTCTGGAGTGTAGCACCAATCAGTTCAGGAAGCGAAGTTGCCCAAGGTAAGACTGACTCAAAAGTTGAATTTAATAATTCAATCCAATAAAAAAAAAACATGCAAATGCTCTGAAAATAGAGGGGAAGATATTGATAGTTTTCTACATAACTTTGTTCTGCATGCTCCATTAAACAGCTCATTGAAATCTCATATTGCTGAAGATTGAATAACATTAATAATTATTGCTTAAAAGGCTTTTGGTCCAGGTTTTAAATACCTCAGATTATTCAGAAGTATGCAGCCATGGTTATATGTTCCTGAGGCTGAGCAAAAAGTGAACAAGGGGACCAGAACCAGGATGTGAAATCCTAGAAGTAAGGACTGGGGATGGTTTTGTGGAGAACATATGGTTGGGAATTAAAAAAAAAAAGGAGGGGAAAGGCAGAGACAGGCCAGGACAACTTTGAGTTGCACTAACTCTGTGCAGTCCCCTAGTCTGTGGTTCGCTCTCTCCTGATCCACCCTTTTCTACTCAGTGCAGACTTGGAACTTTTGCCGCTTGGCAATGATCACCAGGCCTCTCCCTGGGTACAAGATACCTTCTCTTTCTTCTGACTCTTTTTTTTTAAAGCAACAGAAAATACCAACAGAAAAAAATTCAAACTGATAGTATTTATTATGGTTTGAACTATACCTTTATCTTGCTATGTTCAGATAATAATTGCACTTTATTTTCTACTTTCATTCAAGGATATCTGATAGGAGGGGATGTTCTGAGGTTATTGCATGGTCACATGGATGAATGTTTGACAGTCCCTTCGGGTGAACATGGAGAAGAACAAAGAAGGTGGGTTTTCAGCTTGAAATAGAATAATAATGGATGTTCTGAATCAGTAATGTTACTGTTAGTAGAGATTTGTGAAGGATATTGTGATGGTATGTATTACTCGTGGGAAATTGTTAATATGACCTTTGGATGATAGCCTCATGAATTTCTTTTCAGTATTGTTCAAGTCTGATATAATTTACCAGGTGTAAAAGCAGTAGCAATTTCTGATAACTTCTTGTCATCTTCACTGGCTTAAAAGAACTGGGAATTAAAGGTGTTGGTTTCCTTTTACTGCTGGTTTTTTTTTTCCTGTAATCACAAAACATTAATCAGGACAGGGTATGTTAAAATTACTGGGTATTAATCTCTGGTGTATCTGTTATAGTCTAGACTTTAATTTATGGTTATTTTCTTGACTAAAGCAGACCTAGAATGGAAGTAGGATGTGATGACAGATTGATGTGTCTTTCTCAGTTAACTAATGTATACATAATGGTGAGAAGACTGGCACTGAAAGTGACATGTGTCAGTGATTACAACATGGGTAAATCAAAGTCCTGTTTATTTACTCCAGTAAAATATACCCTAAGGTTCTGTTTGGTAGGGTGCTGTCATATGACTGATTCCTACCTTCAGCCTGAAGATTGCTAAATGATAATGTTGATTTTGGAAAAGTTTGTTTAATGCAGCATATTTGGTAGCTTCAATTCCATGACAAAGAAAGGGCTATTTATTAATTTCCAAATGAGTTTTCTTTATTTGAAAATAGAAATGCATTCTTAACTCTATTTTATTCTTATTTGTAAAGACAAAGTCAGAGCTCATACACAGCTTCTAACCAGCCCTTCCTAGCTGTTTCTCATTTTTAGACAAGGGAATAGTTTTTTAATACATAAGATATTTCAAAATGCTGAGACTTAAAATGTGATCGTTTCATGTTTTAGTTACTATGTAATAGATCCATAGCAGCTTGGAATTTATTGCTGCTATTATTATCCACATCATCAAAGTGATGAAAAGAGAAGATGATAAGTAAGTAGGGATACTATAGTGTTTGCTCTTCATTTTAAATCCTGCAGAATTCCTTTTAAAAACTATAGTTGCAGTGTAATTGCAGATTTATACAATGAATGAGCACTTCAGTAATGAACTTGGACTGTTAAGATTACACTAGAACCATGTCTCTGTACAAGAGTAACATTATATATAAACTGCAATAAAGGAGCATGAAATTGCAAGTTAGGAATAAATTAGTTTGCTTGTGCATTCACATGATGCATCTTTGTGTCCCATAACACAGGAAACTTAGGGTTCATTTCCTAAGATGCAGACCAGTGCTGTAAACAGACTAAATCATGGTGGTTCTTTCTACAGTGTCTATCTTTTCCCCTATCTGTCTAGTACCCCAGAAGTAGAGCTAGTAGAAAACAAATAATATCTAGGTCTTTGCCTTTATATTTCATGATAGCATTAATGAGAAAAGTTGCTCCTCAGTGCAGGTTTGATCTGATATGTTCTTGCTGTTCAGGAGCTTTCTTTGATGAAAAACCAGAATAATATATTTTTAATATATATTTTACTTTAATGAAGTTTTTCCATTGCCTTTCTAAAAAAAAAACCAACAAAAAAAACCCAACAAAAAAACCCAAACAAAAACAAAAACAAAAAAACCAAAACCCCAAACCCTTTACAATTACATAAGGACTTGGAGCTGTTGAAGTAAGTTCAGAGGAGGGACATGAAGATAAGAAGGCTGGAGTGCCTCTCATATGAAGACAGGATGAGGAATTTGGGCATGGTCAGCCTGGAGAAGAGATGGCTCCAGGGAGCCCTTACAGCAGCCTTCCTGTACCTGAAGGGCTGTTTACAAGGGCAGGGAGTGACAGGACATGGGGTGTGATAGCCTTAAGTTGAAGGATGGGAGATTCTCATTAGATATGAGAGAGAAATTCTTGGCTGTGAGGGTGGTGAGGCCCTGGCACAGGTTGCCCAGAGAAGATGTGGCTGCCCCCTCCCTGGCAGTGTTCAAGGCCAGGTTTGATGGAGCTTTGGGCAGCCTGGGCTATTGGAGGGTGTCCCTGCTGGTGGTGGGGTCTTCTAACTAGTTTAAGATCCAAACTATTCTATGAATTTGTGATTTTAATTTATAATCCTGGAATATAATCTGTAATTAATTTGAATTGGAGTTAAGTAGAATTGTTTCAGTATGTATGCGCACCTTATTGGGTGATGTTCAACTGTTATATTAAATATGTCTAAATTTGCAGCTATTAAATTGTAAAATAAATTCTTTTGTCTTTCGTTTTACTTTAAGTTCCATAACTTTTACACATAAGGCATGGTAAAGTATGATATATTTTGAGTATAATAATTCCTTATTATCGTTTCATTGCCTTTTGAAATACTGTGGTGACAGATTATTGTGGCCCTGCTTGGTTTGCTTTGTTCCAGCATATGCCTGAAGAGCATCTCTGCTCTGCAGAATGGTATCACGAAGGTACGCTGAAAAGTTCCATCTCTGTTGTGACTCACTAATTCCTCTATCTCATTTCTATTTTTCTGAAAAGGCCTCCTCTTTACGCCTTTTCAAATAAATAACAGATCAGACAGCCTTAAAATAACAGTTTTATTCAGTAATGTCACCTGGTATCTAATCCTGGAAATGAATAAATTGGTTTGATGTGAAGGATCCTTCTAGGCAGTTTCCAGAAATAACTGCTGTTTTTCCCTATTCTTAGAGCATTGATACAGTTACATAAATTTGAGCATAAAAAGTGTCATGAAGATTACCAGTAGTCCAAAATAAAACACATGTTCTCATGCTGTTTATACTCGTGTGGAACAGCTTTTAGCACAGCGGAGATCTACGATACCGTGACAGTGCAGATATTGTATTCGTAATTACAGTACCTATCACAGCTTCCTCCAAGACAAGGTCATCCAAATCTGCACTGGAAGAGGCCTAATACGGCAACAGAAGCAGTGATAAAGCTTCTGGCCTGGCAGCAGCAGATGTTGGCATACCGTGGGGATAAGCACAGAAGCCAAGAGCCTGCGTTACCTATTGCCAAGGCTCAGGGCTCTTGCGGCATTGAAATTCTGGGTGAAGATGGTACCTGGTCTGCTGCTGCTATCCAGATGAATTGCTAGGAAATCTTGTTGTCTCTAATAATGCTGCCTTTTACGTAGTGATACTTGTCTCCTGATGTAACGCCAGTGAGACAGTATTCAAAGATTGCCTTTCTGAACTATAAATAATTTAAGACTGCTTTCAGTGTATGTGTAGTGCGAGGCTCAGAGGACTGATTTAAACAGTCTTGCAGTAGTAGCTCAAGAAACAGGGTAAAATAGGATTTTATTGCCTGAACTATTTTTTTCCCCCTAAAAAAAATCCATCTGGAATCAGAAACCATAAAACAAGTTTTGATAATGGCTTATTCATCACACAGAAGTCTCTAAGTGGCTGAGGGGCCACTAAGTCTGCAGAAATGTCCTTCCCCAGTTTTGAGGGGATTCTGCCTGAAGTTGCTGGACTTCATTTGCACTGCTTCCAACCATAATGCTTTGCAATTACAAAGCAAACTGAGATTTTTGTGGTAATATGTTTACTTGATATCACAGTAGAAAAAATAGTGGCATTGTCTTTTAAAACACCACAGGCAAAGTGGGCATGGCCCTTGTAGTTTTCTCTCACTTTGACCTAAGTGAGGAACACAAAAAGGAGCAGGCAGGTTAAGTATGTGCAAGTTCAATGAATAAAAAATATTTTACTTTGTATTGCTGGTTTAAGAACAGCGTTTAAAGCCTTGCTCATAGAATCCTTAAACTGTGTTATTATGTAAAATGCCTTAGTCATCTATAGCAAGATAGACCTAAATATGCAGTGCTGTTTCTGTAACTCTTCAATTGAAATTCCAGGAAGATTAAAAAATAAATACGTTTATAGATATACAGGAGAAAGTATAATCAGCTTGGTGATGTTCTGGTGATTGCTGTGATTCTGTTTATCTTCATAGCCAGGGGAAACATCTGCCACAGCACAGTAGCTGGGTTTGTGGCCTGGCTCCCATCCTACGAGCTGGTAGAAGTGGTCTGTTAGTTGTGTGTATGGGAATGAGGCAGACCCATGCGGGCTTCCTTGAGATATGTATTTTTCTTGGTATGAAGGATTGCGTAGTCTTTCCCACACTTTTCCTCTTGATTTAAGCATGAGAAACCTGCTAATATTTTTTAATACTTCCTTTCTTTGGGCTTAGGAGGGGTAATATACAATTGTAGAACAGAAGATTTAAATCACTTTTCATATTACAGGTACATTTAAATGGTCTTTGCTTTCACTTGATATCATCTGTTGAAATTGTGACACTTAAAAAATAAATTCCTTTAGTAATTACAGTATTGAGTTTTCACTTTTGAATTTACAATATCAAAGGGGTGAATAAATTTATTCTAATTATGATGGAAGTTGGTATTTAGAGCAGGTATATATTGAAGTGTTTCTGTGAAATTGGTTACCATTGTTTCACTATTTTAATTTGCAATTTTTTCAAGAAATGTTCAGAATAAATTGTGTGCAGCAATAAATAAGTTGATATTTTCCTTCCAGCACTTCTCAATCAGACAACAGTCTCTCTTTGTTACCCCCTTTTTACTGTTCAATTAAAAGGAATTATTTGACATTTTTATTTTCTTGTAAAACATCAGCTAGTTATTAAAACAGTATTTTACATGACCAGAGTTTTGGATTACTTTGGGTTTTTTTACAAGTTTTTTTACAACTCAGAAATACCCAAAAATTAATGGCAGACAACAATGGAGTATGTAGTCAAGATTATTTGGTCTTTGATTGATTTATGATGCCTGCTCTTTATTATACCATCATTCATATTCTTAGAAAAAGTCCATGCAGCAGTAGAGCTGTGAGTGTTCATAGTTCTCAGTGTAGGAGTAGGCCATGAATGTTCCTGTTGCAACTATTTTACATTTTCATTTGTATTATGTATTTAAAGTGATGACTGCAGTGTAATTTGAACCCTTCAGAAAGATATCATTACAGAAAGAAATCACCTGTGAGAGAATGCAAAGTGCTCCTGACTTCTGCAAAGTATCACTTGAGGTGGGAGAGACTCCAAGTTTCTCAAAACATCCAGTCAGAAGAGACCATCATGAGGGAATGTATATGAACTCTAATTCCAGAAGTCAATTTAGTTTTTTCTACCTGTGAGAATTTCTTTGGGTTAGGCTTATTACATTAAGGCTTTGTAAATTACACTGAATGTTTTGTTAGTCTCAGAAATGTGTAGACAGGGATGTAAAATACTGAAAATCAAAATCAGCATAACTTAGCCAATTCCAGCTCCTTTTCATACCTTTCTCTTTAGTCAGGTAAAATACACTCTTTGACATGGCATTACGAGCTAGTGAGGCCTGTTGTACCTCTGAAAGACTGCGATCTGACATGTGTGAAGGATTATTTATGACTGAAGCGTGAACTCAGAGAATTTCACCCAGCAGAAATCAATAACCTCTTCCCCATGCCTAGAGCAACACACAAGCCTTGAATAGTGATGGTTTTGCTTTTATAAAGTAATGTGAAAGAACTCTGAAGAGCTATTTAGTGATTGATTTTTTTCAAATGAAAACAAGAAAGGCTTTGCCTATCACTGAAGGGAATTAAACAATTGAACTTTGATATTTGATTTGGATTTATTAATTTGTGTGTAATCTAGGTACAATATTATGTTATTTATGCCATATTTGTCACCCTCATTAATGCCAAGTTACTGAGTTTTACTGCATTGTTTCCTTGCTGTGGAATTTAGGATTTACAGGGCTACTTCAATAATATTGGAATGCTGTCATTCAATGTAATTTATTTTAGCCTCATTTAATGGTGATTTGTAGTCAGTGAATATCACCGCAATGACTGGCCTGTCTGCTTAACAATACTTTTGTAAGAACATGAATTCAATAATGATTCTCCAGGGGTTTGATGTATGGTAGTTTATTTTAAACCTATGTAATTAATTCATGATTGTAATTGGAGATGAGAGGTTCAGATCTCAAGCTTTGTTTTTGATGTTCACCATGGCTCTGCCTGGAGTGGTGGCCAGCGGGTGGGCACTGTCCTTGGCCCTGTCATTGCTGCCCAAGCCCTGGGGTACAGAGTGGGTAGCACTCTGTACCCCAGGTAGTACTCTGTAGTCCCAGCCGCTGTTACTGTGAAGGGGAATTAGAGGAACAACATAGCCAGGAAGAGAATGGTGGTTTAAATATAACTTATAGCCATAGGTCAGACAAAAAAATGACTCAATTACACCAACTAATTACCTAGATTAATGTTTATAGTAAATGTGAACTGGAAGTTGTCAAAGGTTCTGAATTCCTTATAGATGTCTTCATTTGAAATAAATGATTAATATCCTCATTCCATAAATGTAGCATACGCAAATAAAGTGCTTTGTGTAGAATAGAAAAAGATGTCAAGATTTAGTGTTATGGTTATGGCTCAGAAGGTATTCTGAACTTTCTAGGGGAAGACTAATACTCATTGTATCTTTGTTTATTCTTTTTTTGCAGTTGTTTGTACTTTCCTCATACATTTACTTATAATTTCTTAAAAAGTTTTTGTAATTCGTAATTTTTCTCTACTGTTTCTATAAGGAGGAACTTTTTCACTGTGAGAGTGACAGATTACTGGAACAGGCTGCCCAGAGAGGTTGTGGAATCTCCTTCTTTGGAGACATTCAAGACCAATCTGGACATGTTTCTATGTGATCTACTTTAGATGATCCTGCTCGGGCGGGGGGTTGGACTGGATGGTCTTTTGAGGTCTCTTCCAGCTCCTAATGTTCTGTGATTCTGTGTTTGGCAGGTGAGGTGTATCTTCTGTGCACCTCACAACTCCAAATCGCGTCTTTTCCATCCTATCCTAACTCTTTGATAGTCTGAGGTTTTCTGGGGCTTATTCACATATCATGAAAACATATTCACATATCATGTTTCATTTGACCTAGTAATATCAGCATCTCATAGGGTTTACCAGCGTCAGTTTCAGGAAGGATTAAAATGTTATGAATCATACTTACTTTTCAGCACTGAACTGTTTTCAAGGGTATATAAAAATAAATGAGGTGCATCCTATCAAATAATGGTTTTTTTTAGCTACAGCAAGTACTAAGGAAGTTGGTTTGAGCAATCTCAGTCGTTTACTACATTTATTTTAATGAAGAGTTAAAAATGAACTTTAGATTTCTTAGGTAGAATAAAAATGTATGAGATGTTCTACATTATGAATTTATTCAGCTGCTCTGGGGTAATGATCAGCATGTGTGCTGTTATGGAAAAGACAAAGAGACTTGCTCTTCAGTGAAGAAGAGAGATCTTTTATTCAAAGCTATCTTTACCATTTTTTCTGTGGAGAAGAAAATATCTGGCTAAAGACCCAAGAGCTTATACACTGTTCTAGTGCTTTGTGTCAACTCAGTTTTCTGTAGCACTCACCTTCTTACCCACCCATACAAATTCTTGCTGCTCCATCTTTGACCCCAGTCTCTGGGCTTGTCCTTTTTTTTCTGTGTAGGCATCCTTGATCTCCAGCCCTCCAGTCCCCAGCTCCTTCTCAGTCCCCCTCCAGATTGCTGTCACTTTTTTGCTGAGGCTGTGCTGCTGTCCTTTGATTTTTATCCCCAAAGTGCTGTCAGTGTCTTCTGCCTTCACTCCCACAGTTGCTATAGTACCCAGTCATTCATATGGAAATAAGGGACGATCCCAGGATTATTATTATTTTCTCTGGTAAACGAGTTATACTGTTTTATTTAGGATTTCTTCCCTTCAATATCTTTCCCATTTTCTCATTTTACATAACTGTCCCAAGACTGATATTGCCCCTTTGAAAGAACAGAGAAAAGAAACAATGGATGGACAATCATGTAAAAGAAACACTATTTCACCTTTTGCAAGCCATTTTTTTAAGTTCATAGTCGGAGGTTTGTAGATGATAAAAATTACACCGATACAACCACTATGTCTATCAGCAAAGCAGGTTGCACAGGTATGTGCATGTAGAGCTTCTTTTTGGTAAATGGAGTATGTGCCAGAGTTTCTATTTATATATTGGTCATGAATATTCAGCTTGGGTTGTTTTGTAATTGCAGCAGGGGATATTTATTTTGTACTTTGCTTCATATTTTTTCCACTGTATAATTTGTCTTTATTCATTTGCAGTGTCTCAGAGTGTTTCTTTCCTTAATGCTTGCTAGCATATTCCAGGATGAATTTTAGCACATCTATAGTTTCATGTATTGTTAACAGTGCTGAGAAGTATATGCTGAGTCACCCTAGTTTAGGATTAGGGTTTCTTTCAGTTTTCAACCACCTCTTCCAATACTGGGTTTGTCTCTGTGCTAAGCATTTAGACCCTGTGTATTATATCCATGAGAGGACCTTTTATGAAGTACTAACCACCTGATTCCAAAATTGTCCTCCTCATAAACTTGTGTCTAACAAGAAACGGTAAATGCCTATGATATCAGTAATAATATTCTCTAAAGACAGGCCTCTGGCTATTTTTGGCAGTGCTTGATTTTGGCTGAGGATCACAGCATTTACTCAATCCATAAATTTTTCCAGGATCCATAAAAGTAGGCCATTGTTTGGCATTACTCCCTGACATGCTTGATCTGAGAAGCACAGTGACAGCACTCCTTTGCAGAAGTGACTCCTTTATTCATGTTCCCAAAGGAAGGACCTAGGTTTTTAAATGCTGGCAGTCTCAGGACAGAAATAAAAGTGCAGGCGGGAAGCAGTGTAAAGAAGGGCTACCTAAATCTAGAGTGACAGTACTTAATACACACCACCTTCTTCAGTGTTTGCTCTGAGGAGAAGCCATGTTCCCTGACTCAGAGCTTTTGGTGATCAGAAAGCTAAACTATTTTATGGATCCAGTATACATCACTTATCTGTCTGTAGAACACTGGAGAAAAAACAACCCAACCTTTCATTTATTTATTTATTTATTTATTAGTATCAATAGACTGTTTTGAAGCACTCTGATTTCTGGATAATGTGAGGGAATTAGAGGGCTCATTGCATACTCAAATTTAGAAATAGGCACTGTGAAGACCGATCAGTGTGTTTGTGAAACTTCAGGTGCTGCGGTAATAAGATACATTGCCAAATAGGTGAATCTTCATCATTCAATGAGCTTAGAAATATTGTAATTACTAGGTTATGGCTTGGAGGGATTTTCTTTTGCTTTTTTACTTTTTTTTTCTTTTTTTTTTCTTTCCTGGAGCCTCTATCCTTAAAACACTAATAAAGATGTCTAAGTAAACACTGTATAGATGTCACTGTTATGATATCACAATAATGGATACTAGAGACAATTAAAATTTGTTCAAACTAGGTCTGAAGCTTTAATTGATAAGAATTGGTTTTAAATAGGAATCTTGAGAGTTGCATTAAATTTTTTGCTGTCTTAGGACAAGCAGCTATAATGGACTCTTACAACAGAGCTGAACATTTAGTCTGTGCCTTTGCTTGGTTTTCAGAACTGTCCATTATGAAGGTGGCGCTGTGTCTATTCATGCTCGTTCCCTTTGGCGACTAGAAACTCTAAGAGTTGCGTAAGTAAAATCGTGTCAGAAAAAGAAGTCAGTTTGAAAGGGTGATTTTTGTATAGTAAAAGATTTACCATAAAATCAGATTAATAACTATAGAACCACACTAATGTTATTAAAATAATCTTCAAAAAATGCACTATAACCCTTTCATGAAAGTGTGTTAACACATATGCTGTGTTTGGTTTTACTTTTGAAGTTGCCAGTGAATTCATAATTTACATCTTCAACAAATACATGTGACACGACCAGAACTATTCTCATTAAAACTAATAATTAATGTCTAACTTGTTTAAGCCATTTGTAATTTTTAAAAGGCAAAAAATTACAGAAAAAAAGCTACCTTGCATTGTTGGAAGTATTGGAATAATAATAAGGAATTGTGCCGTGTTTGTTAAAGTAATTACACTGTAAAGTTGCACTTAAATTATATTGCAATTGTATTAAAATATGTGCTTGTGATAAAATTACTAGTGACTAATAAATTATTTCATTTAAATATTAAATCAGTGCTGTTTATGGGAAGGTTACACTCTAATGATGCTGATTTCTGTGTGTGCATTTTAATAGGATGATGTTAAATGTCATTTATAGAGCAGTGAGATTTTTTGCTTTGGACCAAAATTGACCTTGAGGATGCTCAAGTGACCATGGTGAAACTGTGGAAGGGTCTCTGTCCTTTTATTTTCCTTGTTGCATTTACTTCCCTAATAAGCAGTGGTACTGAAGCAATGCAAAGATTTGAGAAATTACAGGTTTCTGTTACGACTGTTGTATATCTTACTTTGACAGGCATTGTATACAAACTACTGAAGTGTATACATTTGAACATATATGACTGAGAGAAATTGTGAGAACTGACAAAACAAGTAAGCGAAGGCAGCAGTAATCTTTCTTTTTAGGGAACATTATTTTCTTACCAGGGAATAACCAACAAATAAAATCCCGAGAATAACACTCTCTCCTATGAGGACCTCACCTTCCTAACATCCTCTAATAAATCCTTCAATTTCTAATGTAGCATGTTCCTGCCTGAAGTCCTCTGTCAGTTCTAGCCCTTCCTGTGGTCTAGAATGACCGCAGATATAGTATTAATTCTCTTAATTTTATATGATTCTGAAGGAATCATTGTGTTGGAACATTCCTCGTTAGTGGAGAACTGCCATAAAAATTGCTTGGGTAGTTTGCATGTGCAGACTTGGGATGCCTCGCCATGGGATGCCAGATACTATTGCTCAATGTTGCTTTCTTTCCCAAAAGGTCATATTAGACATTGCAGAAAAGAATTTTTAGTAATTATAAGTGGCTTCACAGGATCTTTTCTGCTCAAAAGGCTTTTCTTGTAACTGCACACCAACAGTCCTTCTTCCTATCCTGCAGGCATGAAACAGGGGCATGGCTGAACTGCACTGCATTTGTTATTTTCTTTTTCTTATTGCCCATACCTGTTGGGTCCAAGAAAAAATAGAATCATAGGCGAGAAAGGGCAGGTCTACGGCATGGCCCATAACATGAAATGTGCAGAGCTGGTGTGTTTGACCTGACTCAACAACACAATAGCTGAGATTTGTGACCTGGCATTTTACTTTATTGAGAAGCAGAGGTTGTGCTAGAACACTGACGCTTAGATGTGCTTTTATGGAGTATACCAACTTGGCTGTCAGAAAAAAAATTAAAGCATTTAAAAGATATGAAGCTTCCATATTTCCTTACTCCTCCAATTTCTTTCCCCTCAAACAGAAAAATTTACAAAAGAACATAGCTGAGGGGAAACCATTGTCATTCTTTTGGTGTATTTAAAATCAATAACTAAAAATGTTTAGAAGCTTAAATGGTGAAGTGTAACAAATCTTACTGCCATACAGGAGCCAGGTATTGCTCTTGTATTTTAAAAGCTCCTGCAGTTTAAAAAAAGCCTGCCAATTCAGTTCTGCATACACTGTGGCCAAATCTTAAGAGGGCATGCTTAAACAAATGGATATTTTTATGAAATAGGTAAGTGCTTTAATGTGCTACATGTATGTTTGAGGGAAAACGAAAATTACTTAAACATATAAGTGCTAGTTTCAGGGATTTTCAGACTAGATTATACGAATATATAAAAACATATGCATAAAAACGTGTTTTGTTTTCATACACTGTACCTGGGATTGCTTTAAATGCAAGTGAGAAGATACAAAATTCTGATATTGGAATAAAATTATAGTAGGTTAAGTTCATAAGGATGTGTTTGTATATTTCACGGATATCATGTGAATATTTCTTCATAATTATAAGCTATTTCAAGCCACAGTAAGCATGAAGGATTACTAATATTTGTGAAAGCACATCAGAACCTGAGCAGTATATCATAAGTCCATTAAGATGGACAACTTGCAAATAGAAAATAAATATATAATGTCTTCTTCTTTTTTTTAATAATAACATGTACTGAGTGCTGAAAGGAGGGTGCTCTGGGAGAGTGAGCAAACCCAGCTGCTGGCAGATGAAATGCTGGAGAAGGAACTGGCAGATCTAAACTCGTTGTGTACAGCATAAGCCTCCTTTTCCGTAGGCGGTCTGTATCTCCTCTTGAGAGGAATTCAGTCTGAACCAAAGCAGCCTGTGCAAAGCAAGAGGTTAAGATTATTTATTAGAATGGCTTTAGAGGAGATAATAATGAAATAGTCATTCTCTTGCAGATAATCCAACATTTAGAATTTTATCCTTTTACCAAATAGTTGGCAATACAATGTACTTGAAAATAGTTTTGCCAGTAGCTGAAAATCTATGATTTGTTTTATAAAACCCAAACATTTCTTATGAACTTTCTTAGGTGGAGCGGCAGCCACATTAGATGGGGACAGCCATTCAGACTAAGACATATAACAACAGGAAAATATTTAAGTCTCCTGGATGACAAGAGTCTTCTTCTTACAGAAAAAGAGAAAGCGGATGTAAAATCTACAGCATTCTGTTTTCGGTCTTCCAAGGTATGGTATAAGTGTAGTATTAATGTAGCTTGTAGTAATTCCAATGTTTTTTAATAATTAAAATTTAGATATTTCTTATTGCATGAATTATTGGAACCTTCTACCTCTCCACTGCTTAAAAAAGAAAAAAAGTAAACCCAAAAACCCAACAAAAAAACCCCACCCCTCAGTATGATTAGTATCTAGAAAGCTTATTTAGTCATGCTTTCTCTGGGTAATGCTACCTGGCTGTTACTTTGTAGGTTAGTTTAGTTTTTGTACTGTTTGCTGAGTTTTGAACACTCTTCTTATTTCTCACTTGTTTTTCTGATGAGCTTCACTGGTGTTTTAGTGCTTTTAACTGTTGGCTGACATAGGAGAAATTTGTATTATCTTGGGTTATTTAAGTTAATTGGAAACTCAGGATTTCTTTATCAGACACTGTATTATAGTTTAATTTAAAGTTGCCATGGTTTGAATTTTCATTTGACAGCTTCAATGAGCATTTCAAGTTTGGAGCAGTATTTTGTGTAGTGGGTAAATAGTTTAAAATAATCCTATGATAAATTCTTTCATATGCTTTGTATCTCATACTTTTAGCTGCAGGATGTTGCTGATGTAAATTTTCTGACAATAATATTTTTAAAGTATATTTTAAAATATATAATAAAATAATTATTCAATAGCTTCTCTGTAGTATTTTAAATTCTCTGTTTGGGAAGATAAGAAATTAATACATACCTGAAAGAAGGTATATAGAGTTCTGCACTCTCATAAAAGGATTTTAGTTCAGGTCATTGTTTTGAGAAACTAACGATGTGTCTTTAAAAAAAAAACAAGAAAAAAAAAAGAACCAGAAAAACTATAGAAATACTTAAATATTTTAGGACAATGCATTACAAATACATTGGGGAGTTCCTGTTGCAGTTTCTATCTGTCTCAACAGTTATTCTTCCTTAAAGCAAAAGGGATAAAATAATTAATGTGCTGATTCTCCAGATTGCATATTCAGCAGGGGGTTATTCCAAAAAGAGTGGAACAATATACTGAGCTCTGCTGTTACATGGATTATTTCGTCAAAAAAATACTTGAAGGCAAGAATTGTTAGCAATACAGTATATATCTTTTGCTGCTATGGTCTCTATTTTCCAAGTAGAATATATGCATGTGTTTAGGGGATTAGACAATGCTGTTTTTGAAGTTTCTTCTTTTATTTTGTTTCCACCTTGAATTTGGAAGAGTTATCTGGAAGTATTTTGAGGATGGATAAGTAGTTTTGATCTATCTTGTTTGAAATAAAAAGCTTTTTTTTTTTTTAGTTACTTGTTTGTTGACCAAAACTGTGTTACACTAAACAGAGTGGGGCTAAAAGGCTTTGGAGCATGTAGAAGCATGTAATGGTTCAATTCTTGAAGCAACATGAGGTTTTTGAGAGTGGCCTATAAGCTGATCAGCACTGGATGGATATAATCTTACTGATATTTAAATGTGGATTTTCAAAGAAATCAGAAGCTTGGAAGCTTGATTTTGGGGATAGCAACATCCATTTTAATTAAAAATTATTTGGAAGGAATTATGGAGTTGCCACAGTGTGGAGGAGGTTAAGCTTTGGTCTTTGTTACTGAGGATGAATGCAGTCTCATTAGGTCTTCTTAAAGGAGTATTGTGTTTCACTTTATGAGGATACACATATGAAAAAATTTTAAGTGCCTTCTCTCTTTGGAAAAGTGTTAAATAAATATTTAAAAATTATAGGAGTCCCAGAAAGGCTTTTTTTAACCACAGCCATAATTTTTTCATCCACTATCTGAAAAGGAGCGGAAGAATTATGAAGACGCCACTTGTGCTACAGATAGATTACCTCTAACTAAGGAAAACCTGATATGGGGGAAGAGTACCCTTATTTGCAATGGTAGACTCTGTTCCTTCATGCACATGAGTAGATAATAATTTCAATTACCAAATGAAAAGCAGCTTTCATATTTGCAGAGAAAATATTGTAAGTGTATCCTCTGTAAATCTGAAGATGCAAATGCAAATGTAAGTTTTCAGCATATATTTTTGGTTCTAACCTTATTATTTGCAAGGCCCTTACTCATAATTTTAAACATATTATCTTGCCAGTACTGAATTAAAAAAAAAAAAAAGGAGACAGAAAGCCAAAGTTTTTAATAAGATGTCTTATATGAACCAGAATACTTTTCTAATATGCTCAAAATAACACACATACAGACTATACTTCTTTAGTTTGTGAAGTTTTTTTTTTTTTTTTTTTGGGGGGGGTTTTGTTGCCGATCAGAAGCATCTTACATGTTAAAATTCTTAAATATCTCAGCAAAATTAAGAGATATGAAAGCTTAAAAACATCACAAGCCAAACAGAACTCAGAAGATTTGGATAATCTACAAAGCCAATGAATGGCCTTTAAGTTTTTTCTGGGAATTGGGCTTTATGCTTAAGTTATTATGTATTACCTAAATAATTATCATTAAATAAGAATTACATTAGCCTTTCAAGCATCTGAATTTCAGAAAACTCATTTTTCTCTTTGTAGTCTGTCTTTACTCAGCACAGGATGCCCACAGATACCTATTAGTTCTCCAAACACATGGCTCTAATCTAAGTGTGAATTTTGAGTGATTAAGGTTTTTTTTCCTCTTTCAGTTGTTAAATATTGATTTTCTTTTTGATAAAAAACATTAGCTTAATGGAAATTTTTATAAGAGGATTTTATAAATTTGGAAATGTTTATACATTCTTCTGTACAAACTTGACTTATTCTGTCTTTTGTTAATAAAATTTTGTAGAAAATATATTATTGTCATCTTAAAAGGAGTCATGAGTAGGCTTCTTCCAGTCAGTGACATCTGCTAGAATGTCGGTCCTGAAAATATGCCACAGAAGTATATGTTGGGTCAGATGACAGAAGATAAAATTGAAAGGAAAAGCCTTAATCATGGGAATCTCTTTCAGAATGTTATAAGGAGTTAAACAGTAACAGTAGAGTGAAATAACATATTTAGGGTAAGGCTTCATAGAGTAAGTTTTTTCAATATTCAGATAAAACTTTTTCAAGTTTCTTCATCTGTTTATCCCAGAACAGATGTGAGGAGATTGGCTTGTATTCTGATAGGCATGGAGCAAAAAATGTTTATGAAGAGCACATTCTTCTGGAGAAAATGTGGCGTATTTTTCAATATACCTGGTCGTTTCCAATGCATTCTTGTTGCTTCACATTATGGAGTTGGTTTACATTTAGTACAACTTTTACTGTATGTTTTCCTGGCTGCTAAGTTTATTTTGTATCAAAAAGATCAATTGAGTGAGATTGAATTAAGTCTGGGCTCTAAACCTACAGGCAGAGTTGTCAATGTGTTTACATAGGTGAGGACAGAGATCTGGTAGGGCAAATCAAGGGCAATGCATTAAATTTAACATTAATACTAATGGGCATGAAGATTTCAATATCAAACCACTTCAAATTTCTGTTTTAGTCAGTAGCTTTTTTTTATCACATGATATAGCAGCACCTAATTTATTTTTTCCTGTATCATTTGTGTTCAGTGTCCTATTAGTAGCTTTTCAATTTCCAACTGTCACTACATTCAGGTTATTTGTGCTAGCTTTTGAAAGAGTTGAATACAACATTTTAGAGAAATGATACAAGCAAAATAATGAATAACGAAATAGAAGCACACAGTAACTCAGTAATTGACATTAGATGTGCTAATAAATCATTTATTACCATGTATCAGTGGACAAGATTTTAATAAGAATTTCAACTCTTAAGAAATCAGGCAATGAAAAGAAATTGCAATTAATATCTGCATCCAGAAACAAATTATTCAATAATTTGAAATGATTAATATATCTAGATGTTAAATGTTATGAACAGTAACATTAAGAATTTCCCAAGTTTGATTTTTTCTTTTATTTTTTTAATTTCTTCAAAATGCATTCATAATTGTAGGGTAAAAATCTAGTTGCATGACATCTCCCTTTACTTAACGAATGCCTAAACAGGAGAGTTTTGTCTGCTCATTAAATATTCCCTGTCTCTGTCATTTTTTATGGTGAAGCTGTCTCCCTAGACTGTCAAGGCATATATGTATGGTGTAATCATTCTCGTTTTCCTGGTTGCAGGAGGAGAGAACATTTAGAAGTTGTGTCTCATTCTAAGCAGATTCTTACCTGTGCGTGTGTGAGCATCTTATAGAAGCAGAATGCAGGGAGTTACCTCTGAGCCTGCCTGCACCGTGGAAGCTGTACAAGGAAGAACAAAACCAACTGTGGTAGTGTAGTAGACTCAGCTTCAACAGCAACAGTTGTGTTGCATTCCCTCTCCTCCTAGGAGAATGACAAATAGTTTTCATGTCAATAACCTGATCACATGAATCAGAACTAGCGAGTCAAAGGGGCTTTGGTTACTGTCAATGGACACTTTTGTGTAAAATAGAGTTAGTGGCAACAGGTAGATCCAACTTGCCAAGATGAAGGTCAAAGTCCCCTGAGAAGTTTTGGGCATAACTGAATTAACATCCTTTGTACTGTTAAGAAGATATATACTTAGCTTTGTAACATGTTTTTTCCTTCCTTACCCTTGGATTTAACAGCTAGTGCAGGCAGACAAGGTATATCAGCCAGTGGAACCATATGCTTTTGGAGGGATTAAATGGATGATTTCTCATGAGCCAGGGTGTGTGGACTGTCTTACAGACTGGTGTCTGTGGGAAGGAGTTGGCTCACAGAGAAGGTAGAGGGTGGGGGCACCTTAAGTTACAGCTACAAACTACAATATTGTTTGAGGCACTTGAATTTCCTCTCCTGAAATGACTGTGGCCGGTACGTGATGCCAGTCATGACATTCTTTTACAGCACGTTGGCAGGCCAGTCAGAGACACAGAAGAAATGGATTTTTCTGAGGAAACACCAAGCTCATCGTTGACATTAATGAGCAGTGACAGGTTCAAGTCCATCTCTCTGTGACAACTGGAAAAAATTGTAGGGGTGTGCTTATCTTTTTCAAGCTGGGGAAAAAAAACCCAACCCATAAGGCAAAGCTTCTGAAGTTAATGTCTTGTTCATCTTAGGCAATTCAACGCATTTGGTTTTGTTTTGTGAACTTGTATGTTTCAACAACGACGTGTATGGTCGATTGTGATCTTAGTTCTTTCCTAGGTAGGTGAAATTAATACACCTGACTTTCCCAGTGTAAACTGGATTTCTGTGTGTTTGGGATTTTTTTCCTAAAAGTTTCAATAGAAGTTACACTTTTACCGTTTTTTTTATTGTTTCACTAAAGAAAAATCTCAAGTATTCTTTCAGGTCCCATTCTGGATAATTGCCTAGTAGTTAATATTTTATGAAAATGAATATATCGGTTATTGGTCTTGCATAGGATTTTTAATTCTTCTTCAGGAAAAGTTGGACACAGGAACAAGAAAAGAGGTGGATGGAATGGGAGCACCTGAAATAAAATACGGGGATTCAATATGTTTCATACAGCATGTAGACACGGGCCTATGGCTCACATACCAGTCTGCTGATGCAAAGTCTGTAAGAATGGGTTCTCTGCAGCGGAAGGTAAGACTATAAATAGGAATGAATTTCATTCAGTCACAGGCTGATAGGGCAGGGGGCGGGCAAAATGAAGGGAACTATGGGAGTCTGTTTCTGGCATTAAAAACTAGTTGCATGCCTTAAGTTTGTTGTTAAAGGTTTGAGCTTTTTGGGTCATATATTGAAAAGTTATATGGTGCATGTGCTAGCATATAGACATTAACCCACAAATATTGATAAATCTGGATTTACTTAAGGTCAAATGAAATATTAGTAATAGCCTGTAGAGTATGCAAACATTCCTTTTTTCAGTGTGTTGTAGCTTGTATTAAGTCTTTAATACATTACATTAATACATAATAAATACATTAACACTGTTAATGTATTTATTACCTTTTGGGCTGGAACGTTCAAGTATTCAGCACTGAGTGATTTCTTCTTCTAAAGAATAACCATGGTAGAGCAGAATGCTAGCTCAGCTTAATAAAGTGGGGGAAAAAGTCTTTAACAATTTTAAATGTCTTCCAGAAGCTACGCTTGTGTTAGTGTTTACTGTAATCACATAAATTGCAGTAAATTATTTCTCAGAAAATATACGCTAGCCTTTTTCTAAAAATAAAATATATTTATCAACACTGCAGAAGTTTCTATGGCTTTTTTACATGCTGGAAGTACAAATCTAGAGCAATTTCTGATATAATTGGAAGGTCATGCCTTATAATAATTTTTATACAGGTAAAAGTTGTCCATATCATGTATATATACATGGATATATTACAGTTCATATAAAAATAATATATATTTAGGAAACTGTTTACATATGCACAAAAGTTTAGTGATTATAATTCTAAGACAATTAATAGTCATAATACTTAGTTTTAAAATAATGTAAAATAATATATATTTTTGAATAATTTAGTAATGTAGGTAATGCATATAGTTTATGTGTTTGTATTTAAAAGAAGGCACTTTTACCTTAATTATTTTAAGATTGAATTCAATTACCTTCAGAGTCATGATAACTGAACATGAAAAACTAGATTATCAGTAGCAACTCAAGTATAGTCAGGAGAGAGAAGACAAGTAATATCATTGGAAATCAGGACCAGTAAGACCTTGTCTGCAGTAATGAGAATTAAATACAATCAGGTGGTCAGAAGATGGAGATAGGTCTTCAATACCCCAAAGTTAATAAACTAGAATATTTTCCTTTCCACCTCCCTATATCTGTTGCCCAAGCTGTTTTTGATACAGGCCGGGATGCCATTGGCCTTCTTGGCCACCTGGGCATACTGCTGACTCATATTCAGCCTGAAGTCCAACAACACTCCCAGGTCCTTCACCTGACAGCTGTCTAGCCACTTCCCCAAGCCTGTAACACTGCATGAGGTTGTTAGAACTCTGCACTTGGCCTTATAGAACCTTGGTCATGTGCAGCCATATTGGCACACTAGCCATGTTCGTGTAACACAGTCAATTCAGTCTTTGTCTCCCCCTCACTGGTGCAATCCAAGATTGGTGTTCAGAGGACCTTGTACTGCAACAGCGGCTCCATATGCTCCAGATTCCTATTTTTGCTCATTTGGAGTTAACTGCAAATTTTAAAGTACAACCTGGAAATGCCTTGGAAATGACACCTTGTGCCAATCCCCTTCACTACTACAGCTGATTAGAAATCTGCTGCTCTGCAAGGCAACTACTTTTGCAATTGCCAAAACCAAATAACAAACAAGACTACTTAGACTTTTTAAAAGTTAAGTATATTATTTACAGAAGCCATGACTTTCAGATTACTATGGCAGATCCTGCTAGCTCAGTAAAAGTTTGTTCTTTGACGTCAGGAAGTAAAAAATGGGATTGTCTAATTGTAATTAATATTTTTTTAAATTTTGTATGTAACTTTATCATGCCCCAGCTTGCCTTACTGTATGAGTTCTCATAATAATATTTCATTTTGCAGTGACTGCTTTTTATCATTGTATTGCAGGCAATAATGCACCATGAAGGTCACATGGATGATGGTTTAACATTGTCCAGATCACAGAATGAAGAATCTCGTACAGCACGTGTCATCCGTAGTACAGTCTTCCTTTTTAACAGGTTTATAAGGTGTGCTTTTCAACTGATCTTTTCATCCCTTTTTCTTTCCCTCTTCCATTTTATTCAAAGTTGCCATTAAAATAACAGTGACAATTTGGTCCTCAGAAAAAAACAGATGAATACTTCTCAAACTAGATTTTATGGAAATTCTTTGTGTTATCAGAGATGTGCCTTGAGAGGTATTGGTCAGTTTCTTTATCTTCTAATTTTATTGTTCAACCTTGATTTGAATGCATAAATATATTGAAAATATTAAAAAATAAATACAAAAGATTTTTTTTCCTTGCCAGAATTTTCTATAGTTCGTACAATGCATGATTCAGCTTTTTCTTTTCCAAGTAGGTTTTTTACAGGTGCTCTTCCTGGAAATAATCTAGAAGAGATAAGTTGCATAACTTCAAACTTGTACAAGACACAAATATAATGAAGAAGGTCATAGTGTCAAGAAATATTTGTCTTAATAGTATGAAATTACTCCTATTTTCTGCAATCCCATGACATTTTCTTAATTTGTTCCTTTTAAATGCTGCTTCTTTAATATTGCACAACATATAAAATGCTTTCTTTTATAGTATTTTAGCCATTGATTTATGCTAGATTTATGCAATTGGCATTTATCTTCCTATTCCAAATGTCCTCCTAAATAACACTGATAAAATGCTAATTCTCAAATGCTTGTGACTTCAATAATTTATGAGAGGCCCTTTTCATCAGTGTTCCCAGGTTTAGAAAAAGAATTACAGAATCACAGAATGTCAGGAGTTGAAACAGAGCTCAAAAGATCATATAGTCCAACCACCCCTGCCTGAGCAGGATCACTTAGATAAATCACAGAGGAACGTGTCCAGATTGGTCTTGAAGGTCTGCAGAGAAGGAGACTCCACAACCTGTCTGGTCAGCCTGTCCCAGTGCTACATCACCCTCACAGTGAAAAAGTTTTTCCTTACAGTCACATGAGTGATACACAGTAAGACTATATGGAATGATAAGAATTTAACAAACTGATTTGTCACACCACATGCGGGAGCTGGTGACTTGAAGTGTCCATGTCCTAAAACAGTGCACAGCCACAAAGACATGGACATGTCAGTGTGTTGAAAAACATTCACGTAGATACTTAAGTAAAGACAGAGAAATCTGCCCGTCAGGCAAATTGCCTCTTGTATGACATTTAAAATACAAAACAAATACAAGCCCCAGGTCACTTTGTAAATAATACATTTTCTTAGAAGCTTCCAAGAGGGACCTTGGCAGGCTTGAGAGGTGGGCTTGTGAAAACTGCATGAACTTCAACAAGGCTCAGGGCAATCCCTAACAGAACTGTAGGCTGGGGAAAGAATGAATTGAGAGCTGCCCTGAGGAGAAGAACTTGAAGGTGTTGGCGGATGAGAAGCTTCACATGACCCAGCAATGTTTGCTTGCAGCCCAGATAGCCAACCTGGGCTGGATCCATGAAATGTGACTGGCAGATTTTGTGAGGTGATTCTCCTCCTCTACTCTGCTCTGGTGAGACCTCACCTGCAGTGCTGCATCCAGCTCTGGGGTCCCCAGCATAGGAAGTTTGTGGAGGTTTTGTGAGTGTAACCAGAGGAGGGCCATGAAGATTCTCAGCGGGCTGGAGCACCTCTCTTACAGAAGCAAGTTGAGAGAGTGGGACTTTTTTTGACCTAGAGAAGAGAAGGCTCTGAAGAGACTTTACAGTAGCCTTCTAGTACCTGAAGGGCCTACAGGAAAGCTGGAGAAGGACTGCTTACAAGGGTAGGGAATGACAGACAAGGGGAAATGGCTTTAAGATGAAGGGGAGACTTAGATTAGATATTGGGAAGAAATTCTTGGCTATGATCCCGGTGAGGCCCTGGCACAGGCTGCCCAGAGAAGCTGTGGGTGCCCTCTCTCTGGCAGTGTCCAAGGCCAGGTTGGATGGGGCTTTGGGCAACCTGGGCTAATGGGGGCTGTCCCTGCCCATGGCAGGGGGTTGGAGCTGGATGATCTTTGAGGTCCCGTCCAACGCTAGGCAATTTATACCAAAGAATGGTGTGAAAGATAAGGGCAGAGAAAGACAATTTAGTTATAAGCTTTCACAAATCAAGATACTGATTTGCAAAAAAATGGCTATTTGCAAAAAAAAACCCCAAACAAACCAACCAAAAAAACCTCCCAAACTTCTGCAGAGTGTGCAGGGATTCCAAAGGATTTTTAACCATTTAGTTTTATCAGGATGTTATGCCAAGAAGAAAAAGCTGAGTTGGAGAGGATTAAAAGTAGTCTTTTAAGTATATGTTCAGCTTGGAGAAGGCTCGAGGGGAACAGTATAGCAGCCTTCCAGTACCTGTAGGAGTCCTATAGGAAAGTTGGGGAAGGATTGTTTGTAAGGGCATGTAGTAATGGGATGAGGGGCAGTTGTTTTAAACTAGAGCAGAGTATGTTTACATTAAACATTAGGAAGACTTTTTTTAGTGTGAGGGTGGTGACACACTGTAACAGGTTGCTCAGAGAGGTGGTGGAGGTCCCATCTCTGGCAGTGCTCAGGGCCAGGGTTAATGAAGCTCTGAACAACCTGATTTATTCAAAGGTGTCCCTGCTTACTGCAAGGAAGTTGCACTAGATGACCATTTAAGATCCCTTCCAACTCAACACACTCTATGATTCTGTGTGTTCCAGTTTTTTTCAAGGAAATCATTAGAAAAATTGCAGTTTCTCACAATAAAAACCATAGTTTTAAAGATATGTATTTTAGCTATCCTTTTGAAACATTGCTTTATTTATTCTAAGCTTTATTTTCATTCTTTAGCAGCAAATATTCCTGCTGAATTCATAACATTTTCTAAATTTGGAAATTTTCCAGACCTAGGTCACTGTTTGGGATGAAAATACAGTCACAAGCTGGCTAAAAACCAAACAAAACCAAGCCCAGCTAAAGAACAACCAAACAACTACCATCCTGCACCCAAATAATTATCAATGTTGTTGTAATACAACCCCCTTCTCCCCCCCTTTTTACAATGTCAGAACTGAGAATGAATCAAAAGACAAGTCATGAGTGTCAAATATACCCCTTCCTTCCTGAGGGTGGGTGTTATATTTGCAGGCCTTCAGCACCCCTTTTTTCTTTGCCCTCCTGATACTTCCTCAACATACTGGTGGGTGTCTTGCAGAACCTAGCTGGGGAAGACCCCCATGCCCACTACCAGTTTCCTGAGGGGAGCTAAGGAGGTGATAGGAAATCCCTTGCCTTCCACTTGCTGTATATCACTGTTGAGGTCTTAGTTGCAATAGCCACATTTCAAGAAAGATGCAGTTTAACTGAAGGAGAAAATTATATTAGGGGTCCAGAAAATACAGCGCTGGATTATGGGCATTGCTGGGGATTCAGAAAAGCCAGCGGCTGGCATAACACGAGTGAGAACGGTCTGTCCTCATTTCTAGATAATTAACATAGACTACAGCAAGGCCAAGCTTCAATTGTCTGTCAAGGAAACAGAAAGGGTGATGAAGTGCTGGGACAGTGTGTGGAAGAGCTGCATCTTCCAGTGCTAGAGGTGGATTAACAACAGATTAGAGATGTGCTTGACAGCCTGCTATGAATTTGCTAGGCCTTCAACTCCTTGAGACTGGTTCTTTGACTTCTGTCCATTCCAGCGTCATGATGTTTTGAACAGATTTGCAATAACTTATTCTCATGTTTTGTCTACCTCTGATGCACCTAAATAGGAAGAATATTAAAATATGGTTTTTTTTGGATTTAAAAGTTTAAGGAGGTGGAACATTAAGTGGAGAATGGAGTGGTCCAGTAATTTCTGAGAAGTTATGTAGCTGTCAGAAAATGAATCGAGCTTGGAATCGAAGCACATGATGCTTTTTTTTTTTTTTTTTTTAAGGGTTTTAATGATAAAATATATTAATTTCCAGTACTCAGGAAGCTTTGCATCTTCTTGTAGGGGCCTTGATGCTCTCAGCAAGAAAGTGAAGTCTTCCACCATTGATTTGCCTATTGAGTCAGTCAGTCTGAGCCTTCAGGACTTGATTGGCTACTTTCACCCCCCTGATGAACATTTGGAGCATGAAGACAAACAAAACAGGCTTCGAGCACTGAAGAATCGCCAGAATCTCTTCCAGGAAGAGGTACTTCTCTCCGTTTTATTCCCAGTTTTCCACTATGGTGACTGCAATTATTCTTTTGCAGTGTCTGTCGCATTGATGTCTAATCTGTGTTTTATTTGCAGTGGATTTTTTTTTGACCTGTAAGAGTTAAATGATTTGCTACATTTATAATCTCTTTAGATATGTTGATTTTCTGGTATATTTAAAAAAATACATTTAAGGACATATTTTTTCCTTAAAAGAAAATAAATAAAACCTTGTGCCCAGAATTCTAACCATAATTTGTTCCTTAATGTGACTTACTTTCTTCTTTTCTAGTTTAATCTCCTGATGCAGAAAGATGTTTTTAATAAACATGCTTTAAGAATTTTGTTTAATAGCCCTTGTTATTTCTGTAGTAGTGATAGCTGCCTATACTTAGCAAGATACCTATATGCTTTCCAGAACAGAAATGTGTCTAAAATTCTGTATGGAATACTGTTTTTTTTTTTTTTTGGTTTTTTTGACCATCCTATATAGTAAAATAGTAATTTTATTATCACAGTTGAGGAAAACCTTTCAACAGGGATTGCTTGTTTGACTACACTTGTCTGTCTCCATGTATATATTCTTGAGCTTTGCATCTCCTGCCTTTTGTGTGTTGTTTTCTTAGACTTCTGAAAATCTTATGTGTTTACACCTAAACAATACTTCTTTTTTTTTTCTCTGACAATCTGAGCCTTTCCATTTTTAGGGTATGATCAACCTTGTCCTTGAATGTATTGATCGCTTGAATGTATACAGCAGCGCAGCTCATTTTGCAGATGTAGCTGGCAAGGAAGCTGGGGAAGCATGGAAGTCTATTCTGAATTCTTTATATGAATTATTAGGTAAGATATATTATGTATTTTATGGATTTTTGTAGCTCAAGATAATACTCAGATGAAAAGAAGCACATACCTGTTTTAGTCTAGAATATTTCCCTTTCTGTAGAAGTTTAGGATACAAATTAAACAAGACTTTTGCATTTCCAGGTTCTTGGATGTGCTTCAGAATAAAATAAACTGAAAACACTCAAGTAATGTAATTTTTCTAATAATACTCATGATAATGTTTCTGACTTCAATTAAACAATTGCTTTTTCACATTGCTGATATATCTTGTATAATTCTCAAAAATCTGTAAAAAATGTATGTGAACATACAATTTCTATATGAAGGAGTCTTGATATTTATGTCAATGTTTTATACAATGTTTCAGACATCTATCTGCACAATACAGCATTATGCATCTCAAGCTTCTATAACGAAGACCCCTCTTATTAGTCAGTATTGATCAGTGAGTATAGCATTATACTAGGATACAGTGTACAATGGCAAGATACACTCTGATACAGTATATTATATACTTATATAAGGTCTTGCCCACCTGCAGTCACTGAAAATATCATAATAAATTCTGTAGGTATCTGTGTCAGTTGTTGTTCTGGTCAAATTTCTCTTTAGGTAGTAGCATTTAATAGTCTGAATTGTTTTCTCACCAATTCGAATTGCATATGCTATTTATCTTCTACTATGACTCATTATATAAGTTGTTAATCCATAACAAAGACTTGTTTGCCTTTAAACTTGCATGTGTTTTGACAAAAGCTTGGGTTTGGACAAAATCCTCTTGCAGGATTATTATCTTACTTCCCAGTAAGACATAAAGCATCTTACATATCATTTATAACCTTACACCATCACTTGCATTAAAAACTCCACAGCTGAGTATTAAATTTTTAAAATGAAGTGAGTCAAGTGGTTAGTCAGTACCCAGAACAATACAGTGTATGTATTATTGTCTCTTTTATGTGCATGCATTGTGAAACATGAGCACCTACTAGTTTTTCTATAGGATCTATTCATTATTTAGTGCTCATGTATTATTGGTTCTTAAAATACTTGTATTTGCTGCTCAGTGTTTGGCATTGAACCTTATTTATTATGAGCCTTTTAATTCATATATGGAAAACAAAGCTATTTTCTTGGAGTTCTTTTATGCCATTTGTGATTTATCTGAATAATTAGTATTATTAAGTGTTCTGTTGGTAACTTCTGTAATAAGTCAAATAGAAGGTATTATCTGCCCTTCACTCAGAGGAACATAGAGTGAGAAATTTAGGCAAAAAGATTCCATCAATGCTAGTTTCCAACTTAGGAACTGTGAGATCTGAACTTTTATTTCAGAATATACTGCAGTATTTCCTGTGTGCAAGTCATACTGACAAAAAAAAAAACCAAAAAAAGAAGCTTGCATGCCTCAGATTTTAGAAGCACAGAAAATGAAACGTTAACAGCATGCCTTACTTCACATAAACTCTTTTTAATACCCAACAGCAAAATTAAATCAACTGAGGCAGGAGTTCTGTAAGTAGTGCTGTTACAAAGCGTTTGCATAGTCAAATTAGTTTCATCATCTTATCCCAGGAAGGAAATCCTGGGGGACAAAAAAAAAGATGTTGAGCCTGTGGTGCACAGCCCTTGATAAAACTGAAGAGATGCTTCTGTCTGGCTCACAACCTCTTCTGTCCAAGGAAATAGACTATGCCGAGACAAGCAGAAGCCTTCCCGTGAACATTCTGAGCAAAGAAAGAGCAAGATGAACAGTGGCTGATGTCACCTAACCACAAGCTCTTAGGGTAGTTGGTGCTTCCCGTGGCTGTTTCTAGTTGAGGAGTTTCTGAGATCTACCAACTCTATGCAGTTCAAATTGTACCATGATGGTCAACACACAAGCTGCAAGAGTGACCAAAAGTTGCATTTCCTGGCATTGGATTGGTAGATTTTATAAATTATAATATAAATCATTTAAATGATTTCTGGTTTTATTTTGATGGGTTTTTTTTTGTAGTTGTAAGCTAAATACACCCTCTATACACATCTCTCCAGTTGTGTAACTTGCAGCATAGCTGTCAGTGAATGAGTCAGCATGTGGGTCAAAAACAGGACTGAAACTTCAGATCAGTCACACGTCAGTCTGCTTTGATTTCAGCTAAGTTTTAGGGTCTTTTGTAACCGTGTTGTAAGGACCGTTGTCCTTATACACTGTCCACAGTCCTATATGAAGAACTTTTCCAGAGGTAGATGTGTGCTTTTGCCAGTTGAATTATGATATTTGATAATTGAGAAATTTTATAACTTGGCAACATGAATTGCATTGTAGGTCCCTGGCAAGGGGTGTCCAGATCCCTTCCTTTTTTTTTCTTTCTCCTTCCCAAGTCATAAGTTTTCCAAATTGGTATATAGGCCTTTCTCACGTTCGCATGCATGTCATAGCTCCACTCTTCACTTACCCAATGTCTCTCTTCCTTAAGAACCCTATGGGCTGTTGTACAAAGTAAGGAAATGTTTCTTGCTGTTTTCACTATATTTCAACAAAACAACCCGTATAGGTTTGACTACCTTCATGTTTGAAAGCAACCAGATTGTTTAGCCTGAATTTTTGAAGGTAGCTCAACCACTGACAGGTACAAAATGTAGTAAATTTTATCTTTAATGGTTAAAATTTAGATATGTGAAACTAAATGAAGCATTCACAGTGAAAATGATACTAAATCTTAGTGTGACACCATTATGTTTTCCCCCCGTTTCTCACTTTACCCTTTACTTGCCCTAATGTCTGTATGAATGTTTGAAAACATGACATTACGTAATGTGGTTTTGAAGATTTTCCGCTCATCCAACCTTGAGATAAAAAGATCATCTAGAAGGAACATTCATTGAATTTTTACAACTTAATCTTTCAGTTGATATACTCTTTAGACTTCTATTTCTAAAGGTGATTCATGTGTACTGATGGTAGTTCTTTCAATTAAAGAAATTATTGCGGGAATTATGAATATTTAAACTTATCTAGACTTGGTCCATAGAGTTAGTGTCTTGATAAAATAAACTGATGGCCTTCTAGAGTGTAGCTAATGGATTATAGAAGTCTATGGTTGTATTCAGCAAGACCTGGATAGGCTGGAGAGCTGGGCAATCAAGTTTGGTTTATCTCTTGTTACATTAAGCACAGATCAGACTAGAGGAAGTAGTGACTTGATTGCTGAATCATTTCTCTAAGTTTAAAATTTCCAGGCCACAAAAATCTTTCTGAAGAAGAGTCTTGCTCAAGTACCATGGACTTGTATTGAGAAGAAAGCACAAGCTTTTGTTGACTTCCAAGTCTCCTTGCCCTTCCTGCCCCCTTACATTACTTCCCAAATTGCATTATCTTCTCTCAGCTAAAGCTTAAGAAGCCTGGCTTTGATCTTGCTGTAATGAATTTGTACATTTCTCTGTTCTGAATAATGCTGGAGCTGTGCAGTAATTGCATGGATGACAAATGGATATTGCTTGCTCAGTCTTGCTTAAGCAAACAGTACTTTGTTCCTGAGTATGCACATAAATAAAAGTTAACTGTGATGTCAGACTTTGTGGCTTTTGTCACGTCATTGACATTGTGATGTATTTCATTTCAAGATGATCATGTGATCATTTCACTGTTTTGAGAATGGAGGCAGGCATTTACAGACTTTGAGTTGAGACTGGATACTGTTGCATATAAAAATCATGGAATCATAGAATGGTTTGGGTTGCAAAAGACTTTTAAAGATCAACTAGTCAACCCTCCCTTGTCATAAAAAAAATTCTTCCCTGTATTCATTCTAAGTCTACCTCCTTTCAATTTGAAATATTTGCCATGCATCAGTCCTTCCTCTGTTATAGGTATATGCAATCACTTTGAACGTGCAGCTGATCTTTCTGTATCATCAAGGAGTGCATAGGACTATATGCAGTGATGTGATTTCAATGTCTGACTGACCACAGTCTGGTTTTGTTTTTCACTTTAAAATTGGACGATAGCCTTGTTCTCTCTGTGGGCAAGAAAAGAAGCAACTGCTGGATGTTATGTTTTGTTTTCAGTGTTAAGTGTGACTCATTTAGTGCACAGCTTTAACCACCAAATACTATTCTCTCACAAACTTCTGCTAAGATGCATTTATGAAACCATCTGTGTCTTATTACTGTTAATGGTGTTAAATGTATTGATGTCATGTTAAGCAGTGAAGTATTACTGCCTTACTTTTATGTTAGTACCTGAAACACAGTGAGATTACGTGGTTTGGCAATTATCAATTTTAGAAGTCACTTAGAGAAACAAGGATTCCGTAGTTTTAATCTGTCATTTAACAAGATGCTCCTCCTCTTATGTTTGCCAAATGTTTTAAAAGAACTATAGTCATGATTAATTATGTAAGATTTCAGGGCATGGAATTTTTTTTGATCATATAATACAGGAAAAGTGGCTTTTTTTTGTTTGTTTGTTTGCTTTGCTTGATAGGGATTGGGTTTTAGTGGTTTGGGATGGGTTTTTTTTTGGCTATGAAGTGCTTGGATTGTGATCTCATTCCTCACGGAACATGACTTGTTTGCAACTAACTCAGATTGCTTTTCACCCTTGCAGTTACAGTTTCATATTGTATTTATGTCACAAGTCTGTAAGCTTAACCTTTTTATACATAAAAGAGCATAAAGCCATGCTTTCACTATAGTGAATTTCTGCTGCAATAGAACATAGATTTAAGATGTCGTTGCCCCTTTAGCATGACCATCACTTTGTGCTGCTGAAAATAGCCATAGAAATTTTGGGTTGAAATAAATTGTTGGCAGAATTGGAAAACAATCTTAAGTGGTTTGCATTATTCCACACACCAAACAAAATATATTAGTGCTTCAAACAGTTTTTTTTGAGTAGAAGAAAAGCTTTTCTAGACCTTGTGTGTGTACATATGCATTAAAGATTGACTCCAGGACAGGGCTGGCTTGTGGGTGCCTACAGTTGTCCTGAGAGATTTCTTGTCAGCTGTACTCACCAGGTCAGTGCGTGCCTTCAGACTACTGACATTTCAGTTTAAAGCACGAGGCTGAAAGGGTTGCAAAACAGTTCCTCCACATTGTCCTGTCAAAAGCATGTCAGCTTCTGGATATTTATCTTGTTTTGTTTCTTGTTACTCTTGAACCAGTGGTATTGTATCAGTAGAAAATAATTTATGTTCGTGACCAAGGTTGTTGACTTCACATTCTGCTCTTTTGATGTTTTTTTGTCATTACAAGAGTACTGTTTTATAGAAATTTTATTTCTACAGTAGCAGCTGACTTGTGTGCTGTCAATACTGGCTACTTCATGTAGAGCATTTTGCAGGGATTATTGGGAGGACTGTAAAACCAAAATAAATGAAATATCTTAAAAGTCGGTTTGATACCTAGTGTAATTTTATGCTTAAATCTAAACATCACTTACATGATTTAAATTTAAATCAAGAACATTAATAATTAAAGCTTAAGATTCTATCTTACTAGATCCTTGCTAGAAAGGATCAAGGCAGGGATACTTTTCATTTAAATGGACATATAATTGTGATTTGTAAAATACTCTTTCTTATAGCGGCTCTGATTCGGGGGAACCGTAAAAACTGTGCCCAATTTTCTGGATCTCTTGATTGGTTGATCAGCAGATTAGAAAGACTGGAAGCCTCCTCTGGTATGCTTTTTCATATTTTAACTTCCTTATTTCACCACCTTTTCATTTATTAAAATGGGCTATATATTTGCTCGGTCTTATTATCATGAAGTTCTTCCTATGAGAGAGTAAATTATATTAATAAAGTGAGATTTATATTGGTACCATTTTTACATTTTGATTTTTGTTGTAGTTCTACCTTAAGTTCTGGTAGTCTTTCCTTTTTCTTGGCCAGTTGGATTAAAAGAAGGCTTTATAGACAAGCATGCAAAACATTTGGTGAAACTGTTGTTCTATGGTTCCATTTTATTAAATTGCTTTCTCTCTGTAACCAAAAGTGAAGAGGGGAAATAAAGAAATATAAATAATACAGTTTGGGGAAGTTGTACATGTAATGCTAACAGTAATGTCAACATATGGAATAAAACCCAAATTTGGCTTTAAGACATTTCAATTTTTTTATATAGGACATTAATATAATCTAGAAGCTCTTATTCTTTTTGTCATTATAAAAATCTTAAATTATGATACCAGGAGAAACCACTAAATGTTCATAGGAAATGTATTTGGAATATGTCTTCTAGTGCAGAAGTTTAGATTATTCTATGCTACAAGTCAATAATGAGTATAAAATAGTCCAGTGGGGAGAAGAATAGGAAGCAACCAAGAAGATAAAGTTTTGTAATGCCTGTGTTACCACGGGCAAGCTCTATTTTAATATTCTCTTTGATTTAATGTTAATTGAATTCTAATTTGTATTTTTTCTCTGTAATTTTACTGAAGAAACATTGCAGGATATTTTTTTTTTTGATGCTCAGAGTTGTAGTCCAACAGATTTAACAGAAACTCTTATATTAAAATGTAATGCCAGATAGAGACTTGTCTTAACCTGTCTCTTCTTTATTGACTGATTCCAGCTATTGTAATTGATATCTTTTTTCTGATATTATTTGATCTTCTGTTTCTGGTTCATGTTTCTTTTCACAGTAAGTTTAGGTATCAGTTTAGATTTCAAGAGCTAATTATTAACAGCACATAGAAGGTATTTTGAATGCACTGCAGAAACTCTTTCAGCCATGTATGTTTTTTCTGTGAATCCTTGAGCTGTTCAAGATAGGGCAAAAGGAGGGCAAAAAGGAGCATAAGATGTTAAATCTATCACAGCTTCAGGTCTCAGCTGGTGTTACGGACAGCTGATCATGGCATTGGTGTCTAGATCTAGAGATTTTTTGATCATCCAGTCACTGTAGTTTGTATATTAGTAGACACTGTAGTTAGTACACTAGCTGTAGAGATCCTAACCAAATACATGTAAACCAGCATGAATATTCAGTTTGACATTATTGTTTGAGCAACCTGCTGAAGAAACTGTGATCTTGCTTTTGTGAACATTTGAGTAACAGAGAATTTAAACTGAAACAAGCATTTAAGAATTGGCAAAACCACAGGCTGAGCCTTTCCTCCACTACAGCTCACTTTTGGTGTGAGTGCGCTCATCTAAGGAGAATGCTCTCATGATTATGCAGTTGCATGGGATGTGACTGAATACTGAAAGCTTCTTAATTTCAGTGTATTCCCCTAGTTGCTCGTGGTTAAATTGTTTCCTAGCAGACCTGATTTTACATCTGAAACTCTCATGGCTAGGCTTTTCAGAAATGATTCAAAACTTTGCTGTCAGCTTTTGGAGAATCAATATGAAATTTATTACAACAGCTCTAAAAATTCCATGTTACGTGGTTTGTAACATGTTAGTTTTGATTAATTTAAAAAAATTAATCTCAAAGTAAAAACAAGGTTTGAAAATAAAACCATGTTTATGGCATTATAAAACATGAGTTGAATTCTGTGAGCCGCAAATTAATCTGACATTGTAGTTTGTACTGAATAATGAACCTTATGACACACTGAAAAGATTCTGAAGGTACTAATATTTGCAGTGCTTGTTTGTTCTGAGCTTTCTTCTAGGAGCTAGGCCACTTGAACTCCTTTCCCATATGTTCTGGTAATGTAACTTCCATATTGCCTCCAAAATTGATTTTATAATTAAGACTTTTTCAGTTTTTGAGGAAGTCAGTTAAACAAGATGCTAATTATGCTGTGCTTTAGTTATCTCGAGAGGCACAGTAGGTTTAGCTTTTAGTATGTAAATGCGCTTTTCTGATTTTATGTGGGTGGGTTCTTTGCCAGATTTTAAACTTTTAGACGGTTTGGTGGTGAGGATATTCACTGTATTAATTTACAATGGTACATCTACAATAGGGAGAAATACTGTATTATATTATACCTTTTAAATAAGAATACCCATCTGCATATATTCCCCTGAAATAATGAACTCATTTTCTAATGTAGGGTATATGTGAGGAAGAAAAATTATGCTTTGTCAATCACACTGAAATCACCTTCAACATTGAATTTGTTAGCTAAATTTCTTGTAAGTGGGTTTTTTGAAAGTATTGCAATAAAGATTTGATGCCATAAACTATTTTCAATAAAAGTCCTATTTTCACATTTTTCTTATCTTTAAACTAAAAATGTTATGCAGATAGAATCAAGGCATCAAATGTATACATTTTGAGTTGCTTATACAAATCATATTAGGTTGGTTCAGTTCCTGAAGTTCCTTACTGAAGAAAAAAAAAGAAAATGAAGGTTTGTCCAAGTATAAATATAGTGTAAAGAGAAGGCCATGTTAGAAGATAGATACTATAGGATCTGAGTGAATAAGCTGATATAACTGCTTAAAATGTCTCATCAGTGCATAAATTAAGATTAGATTAGTGTTTTGCTCTGAAATATATTCCAGATGGGATCAAGTGGTCTGCCTAAAAATTTAAAGGCATTAAAACATAGGCAATAAAAATTAGAATATGGCAAGTTAGTTACCACCTTTGGCAGCTCCAATGAAATTTGAACAGGTCAGTTGTCTTTAATTTAGACAATTTAGAAGTGGATCAGTCCAAATAGACATTGTGCTTTTATATGAGATTTATTTTTTTCCCTGAAATAGAGGGCATATGCTGTTAGAGAAAATGTGCTTGACAATTAGCATTCAGATGCTGCAGTAAGTGAAGCAGTTGCTTTGACAGCTGGGTCTAATTGATAACATTAATTTATTATTGGATGCTCATACCTTCAGAGTATTTTGACTTCTGTTATGGAAAAGGTTAAGACTAGAAAATTAACCCTGTGTACTATTTTAAGATTAAGTGAGTATGATCGATACACCTACACAAATCTGAAAATTCCCAGGTTATGGCTAACACTTGTCTGTTATATAGCATTGTTTCATATTGGATTATTGCTTATATTTTTAAAAATGCATTTCAGTGCTGTGAAAGGTGGAAAACCTTAAATTACCAAGTTTGAATGTAGTGAGTTCCCCGTGTTACCAGATTACTGTAGGACACAATAAATTTGTTCATCTTGCTACAGATTACCCCTGTAGATTGAGGATCCTTTTGGAATACTTTTCTTACTTCCCCAGGTACTTATACCATGTTAAAGTGACCCCTGCCTGTCTAGCTGGAAACTCATCCTGCTATGTTGTTGTAGGACATCTACTCCTTTGTCTTGCTGTCATGACTCCTAATTTTTTTATACTTTCAATCAAAATCGTTACTGTCAATACTGGAAATTTACATTTATTGCTATCCAGATCATACCATTGCCAAATTCATGTTTAATAAGTTCTTTTAACTGTAGTAGAGACTTTCTGCTTATACCTGCAGGAGTACAGAATTGGTCTGGGAATTAATGTCTGGCTTGTTATGTTGTGGTTGTGATTTTTTTTTTTTTTAAGCCAATGCACAGGACAGGAAGATTGTCTACAATATCTGTACAGGGTCAACTGTATTTTCTGTTTTCATTTGTATGGCTCCATCTTTAAACATATTAAGATACTTGATTTGAAATCTGTTTACCAGATAAATTGTCACTGTATCTTTAGCCCCCCACCTTTCATACCTTTCAGTCCTTGAATAATCTGTACCCTTTATTAATGACAGCATATCTTCCTCCAGATCCCTGGATAGAAACGTTAAATAGTTAAAAGGTGACGGTGGTGTAGATTGTCTGGGATTAAAATGAGAGATCTGAATGAAGTCAGATAACTGCAGCCATGACTGAAGTCACTGGGAATTCCAATCCTTATTTTAATTATGATTTTCTTCAGAAATAAAGATAAAGCTACCTTTCAAAGAGCAAGTAATTTAAATGTAACCATTGCATTTTCTGGCAGTGTAATTTGGCCTTAACAAGGGCGTGAATCAAAAATCAAAGTTTAAAGAAAAAGAATTAAAAAATCTTTGTTGCTGTATGACTGTTCATAACATTCTTTAGGTCTTTTTAGCCCCCTGTAAGAAGTCTGCACAGCTCAGTTTCTGTCCTTTATAAGAAAATTACTTTGCTTTTTCCTGATGAGGAGATGCGCAGTTTCTTTGCTTGTGTTGGTCTTTCTCTTTTTAGTAGAGTTGTACCTTGATCGAAATTCCAGTAAGGGTAATAATGCAAGTTTGAATTAACAATTAGTGCAAGAATCAACAAACAATGCAAGAAATTAACAATTAAAAAATAAAATTCAAGAATTGAAGGTATTTTAGACTTTGCCAGAGCATAACAATGGAGCATGTCCCAAGTCTATGAATACATATCTTTTCATAGGTAGGTTTTTTATGGTGTTTAATATTCCTTTCCTCAATAAGATACTTCTTATTGTATCCAGATGGGATTTTCTGCTGGTTTAATAAAATACAATAGATTAGACTTGGAACTCTCGGGCATTTATATTCTTCATAAATAATGGGTTTAATACCAGTCTGTATTTTTTCATTGTTATTCAATGCATTTAATTATTCATTGCATAAGTATGTGTTTCATAATTATTAGAAAAGTATATTGATTCTAACAAATTTTTTATACTCACTACTTTAAATTCTGTTAAGTCTGTGGTTTCAGCTTTTTTTTTTTTTAATTTTTCCTTATTTTTCTCCAAAATGCTTGCTTAATTAATTTTTAAATTCTAACTTTTGGCCTGTGAGATGATCAGTAAGTTATAATGTTTCAGGTTATATTCAATTGTTATTCATGAAATATTAAAAAAAAACTAAACAAACCCCAAAATGTATGTGTGTGTAAAAAAAACCCCAAAAACAAAAAAAACAAACCAAAACCCACAAAACCACAAACCAAAAAACCCCAACTCAGATAAATCAAAATACAAATACTTCAGTAAATCTGCATTTCTAATTATATTTTTGTTTAAAATTTAAAAAGTTGTGTTTATTTTTTAAAAATTCAGAGCACTTTAGTTGCATACTGAAGACAGTTGTATGAATGAATTGCAGTCTTTAAGTTGCTAAACATTAGCTGTTATTGGTTTACAACATACATTTTTTTCAGTGGTTTAATCAAAACCAGTGGGAATGACAGAAAAGCACTTGCTTCCCTCCGTAAGCTTTAGATCCAATCTGGAACGTTAAGATCAAGGGAAGCAGCAGATCAGCATAAAGAACGTTTCAAATCTAATATTAATGTGCCGTTGTGCTGTCTTTGCATTGGGATGAAATTCTGTGTTCAGTTAGTAGCAGTTTGCTGCATTTTTCCTTAGCTGACCCTTGTCTTGCTCAACTGTAGTGGCTGTTGAGCTCTTCCTCACTGGGATCCAAGCCAGACCAGAGTTATCTTACTGAGGCAGTGGTTTTACCTGATGATTTCCACCCACCCTCAGCATGTGTTACAATTTTCTTGCTGTAAGTAGAGCATGGCAAAGAGCCTCATGCAATGGACCTTGCTTTGCAAGGGTTAAGCTGAGTGTTTGGAGCCATTGCCTGAACTCTGGGACAAAGACAGAATGATGAGAAATGTGCAGTGCAAACCAGAATTGGGTGTCTCTAGGCTTAAGACAGCTTCACAGCCTTCCCTCGGTGCTCTGATTTTTCTCACTGTGGCAACAACTGTAGCAACTGATAACGATGAACCACATGTGTAATACTTGTCCTTACCAAGTGTTGAATATCCCAAAGCCATTGGTGACTCTATCCAGTACACACGAGAGTCTGTTTTACTGCCCCATTGCAGGGAACCATTTTAAGGCTAATGATTCGTCATGGCAATGACTGCTGCTTTATTGGGATTGGAATTGCATTTAATTGAGGGGCCACTGGAGATTTAGCAGTTCTTACTTCCTCGCACATCTTAGTTTCATGCTGTTTTCTATTTGTTTCCTGGGTTAAGAACATCACTGTGGTTCCCAGTATAGCTATTATATACAGAAAGAAAATTATACACAGTGGGCCAGTACCTGGGAATTTACCTCTGCTCTCTAATTCAGAGGTATGCGATTCCATTAGTAGTTCATAAAGAAGAAACAGAAAACTGTAAATAAGGAAAGCTTATTTTATGTATATAATATGTCTTCACCTTTTGGAGCCACTGAAAACCAGTATTTTACCCAGTTTGTATGTGTGTTAATCGTCACATATTTCAAATTAGTTTACAGGGTTTTTTGCTGTTTCTCATTTTTATTACATTCACTTATTTTGGGAAATCCAGAAGTACATCAATCCTTTTCTGGTTTACAATGATTTTTTTTAAACAATTTCATGTACCTGAGCTATAGATTAGGAAGTATTATGTGCATTTGTGTTTTTATAAACATCTTGAATAATTTTCCCCACCCCCCCCAGGAATTCTAGAGGTTTTACATTGTGTGTTGGTGGAAAGCCCAGAAGCTTTGAACATTATTAAGGAAGGACATATTAAATCGATCATCTGTCTTCTGGACAAACATGGAAGAAACCATAAGGTAGGCAAAGAAAGGGCAAGTATATTTGGGTGAACATTTGTGACCAAAGCAAGCATTTTCTTCTGTGTAGAAGTTTGATTTAAAATAACTGAATACTCTATTCACAGTCTGCAATGAAACTTTTCCTAAAAGCCATATAAGCAATTTGAAGAATCAAAGAAAGACATTATCTTTTTGATGCAAACACACTGAATCTTAAGGGAAGCAGGAAGAATATATCATAATATATTTAGGAGAATTTTAGAATTGTTGTAAAATAAAACTACTATGTTGGATGAAATACATACCCTTACATGTCTTCTAGTAACAAGGTATATAGAATTACATTGCCTAATGTAACTCACGGTGATTCTAAACTCTTCAGCATGAAAGAAATAGTTAAAATTAAAAGAATTTTTTTTTTTCAGGTTTTGGATGTTTTGTGTTCTCTCTGTGTTTGTCACGGAGTAGCTGTGAGGTCTAATCAACATCTAATCTGTGATAATCTCCTGCCAGGAAGAGATCTGCTCTTACAGACACGGCTTGTCAACCATGTCAGCAGGTAAAAAGAAAAAGAAATCATCTACGTCTGTGAGAAAATCAGAATAAAACTCATGGGTAAAATAAGTATTCACTACAGAAAAATTGTTTTACTTCCAAAACTTTTGTTAAAATATTTTATTTTTTCTAGGATTTTAAATACTCTTTGCAATATTGAGTAGAATCAAGAAATGGGTCAGAGAAAGCTGTCCCAAGCTAGAGAGGCTCTGAACCGCTTTAAGTCCGTGAAACTATAAAGTCTCTTTTAAAGATTCCTGCCAAGATCTAGTTGGGCTTTCAAAGTATTCTTGTGTGTGAGGGAGTGTGAGAGAGTGCCCCCACCTTTCCTGCTGTCAGAGTTGTAGATGGTACCTTCCAGTAGGCATTAATAACAAGATGAAGATTGTAACATCTTAAACTAGCAAGGTAATTTATACAAAGTAAATGTTTACCAAGAGGTTATATTTATGCTGACACAGAAGAATCTGGTTTGAAGTGAAGATTTATGGGTTCTTCCTCCCTCTCAAACTTATGTATATTTTCAAAAGTCTCAATCATTAAGAGAGAATGAAATCTGAAATATAGAAATAGTACTTATAATTCAGAATTCATAGGATTTACTAGATGCTGAAAATGATAAAAATCCAACGCTTTATGTTATAAGGAGACCTTTTCAAGCAAAACTAGATTGAAATCTAAAGGTGAAATGAACTCAACAATTTTAGAGGTAATACTCATGTTTTTCATAACCACATGTGGCTTGAATTCCCCCAACACAAAAGTTTCCAGTAATTCATCATGTTCTTGAGAAGTTTTTAATAGCCACTTATATTCTTTCTGTTTAAGCATGCGACCCAACATCTTCTTGGGGATTAGTGAAGGCTCTGCCCAGTACAGAAAATGGTACTATGAACTTATGGTGGACCATCTAGAGCCTTTTGTGACTGCAGAATCAACTCATCTACGAGTGGGCTGGGCTTCAACAGAGGGCTACTCACCCTATCCAGGGGGAGGAGCGGAATGGGGAGGGAATGGTGTAGGTGATGACTTGTATTCCTACGGCTTCGATGGTCTGCATCTGTGGTCAGGTATTCTCATTTTATTTTTTTGTGGGTTTTTTTTTTTTTTTGGTGGGAGTGTTTATTTTGTTTGGGTTTTGTATATATTTTGTTTGTTTGTTTTGCTTTGGTTGTGGGATTTTTTTAAGATACTAGAACATTGTTTGCAATTCCAGTGAATTTTTTTTCAACAGCAGCAAAGTGAATCAGATGCTTCAGCTGACACAAGGAATATGCAGAAAAAGTACCTTAAAGCAGAATGTTTTCAGCTGACATTGCTTATTGAAAAAAAAAAAAAAGTTTTATAGAAATTAACACAGATAGAATAGTAATTAAAGTTTAAGACAGGGAATTATTTCTGAGGGTTTTTTTATAATAACTATAATGATTTTATTTAAAACATCAGAGGTGCAAAAATTGAAGTCTGACTGTCATTTGCATTTGTAAATTCAATGTCATAGTGTAAGAGCAGCCTGGGAGATGTCTCACAGGAGTCTCTCACATCTTTTAATTTTTAAAGAAAGATTTTTAATATGGATCTCTAGTTTGGGAGTTTTAAAATACTAGAGAGGTATTGTATGCTTTTTGACATAAATTTTAAACCCATTTTTCTGTAATGATGTTTTATTTCCATACATTGAGACTGTTTATTCTAAGAGTTGCAGAATCATATTCCTGGTTTGCACATCATTTGTTTTGTTGGGTATTCATTTTTAAAATGTTGTTAACCAGATTGGATCTATTTGTTATAGTAATTTCTGTATGCAAATTCTAGAATTAAAGGAAGCTGATCTGGGTACCTGTAGTACTTGTATTTTCTGTTGCTTCTGCATTTTCTTTTCAAACTGTGCGAGCTCAAGCTTGTTTTCTTTTTCTTAATCTTTTTCACATAACTTATGTTAAATTGTTATCTTTTGTGAAAAGATTCCCAGTTATCATTTGGAATGGGTAGTCCTATACAGAAGGACAGTGCTAAAGTTCTTGAAATAAATTTCTACGGTTGTTTCACCTTGTTGAAGAAAGAAGTTTCATTTGATTTTGACATATTAAGCTGCAATGAGCTTTAGAACTGACTGGCAATGTGGTTCGGCTCATTGGATTTGCATTTCTTGCCATCTTGTGAAGATGTGGGCAAGCTTTTTTAAAGTTCCTTAGCAGATGAAAGACATTTTAGCAAGTCATTTCTATGTAACATTCAAGGTCTTTGAAATTTTGAGGCGCTGTGGCTTGGTACTTGAAAAAGAATAGTTTTACATTTCAAAAGACTTTTTCAATCCAAATAGCAGTAGATTGTATTATGAAGTAGTAACTTACAGGCTGGAGTGGCATTTTAGGAAAGTAACTGCCACTTTGCTTCTCATGTATAGTGCACATTACTTTGGAACAATGATGCATAATTAAAGGTGTCATTAAAGCTATGCCATAACTGAATTTGTTAGAAAAAGAATTATTAGAGGAACCAGAAAATAATGAGCCAACTGAATTTGTGTGATTATGGTTCCTTTTAGGGAGGAAACAAGAGATTACTAAAAATCAAAATTATTTTTCTACCCAGCAGAAACTTTTTAATCAGAAATGTCACAAGAAGACAAAATGAACAATTGTTTTTCGTTCATGCTTCTACAGTCTGTAGCACAAGCTTAACATTAGGTCTTGGATGTTATAGGTTACATATTTGTGTATTATCTATTTGTACTTTATATTTTATTTCTGTGGTTTTGTTTTTAGTCTGCTGTAAAATCTTGTAGAATTTTGAGAAGTTTTGCTAGATGTGTCTCCTTTACTTCCATAGGTTGTGTAGCACGAACAGTAAATTCTCCCAACCAACATCTGTTGAGAACTGATGATGTTATTAGCTGTTGTTTGGACCTGAGTGCTCCCAGCATCTCTTTCCGGATAAACGGTCAGCCAGTTCAAGGAATGTTTGAGAATTTCAACATAGATGGCCTCTTCTTCCCAGTTGTCAGCTTCTCTGCAGGAATAAAGTTAGCATCCCATGTAGTGCTTTGGGTTTATTTTTTTCCAGTCTGTTTTTTACTGTACATGTGAATATGCTGAATATTTCCCTTGGCTGTCACTGCTCTCATTTCCTTTCTGAACATCTGCTTCTTTGGCACAGTTCCAATTTTTGGATAGTGAAACCTACAAAGGAGTCCTGAAGAGATAGTGCATCTGTTGGTTTTGAGTACACCAGTGTATTCAGGTGTTTTGCAGATAAACCTTAGAAGCATCTTTATCGCTTCTTAGCTGACACATTGCTGCACATTCATTCCAGGAGGACATTTTACCTATATGGGAAGAAAAACCTCAGTCTTTGATATTATTTTTTCCCTAGCTTACTTGTGACGAGATGGTAACTATTATTTGTAGATGCATTACCTGCACTTACCCTAAGAAATGGTGGTATGCTTTCTTTTCAGCAGCGTGAGTTAATGTGAATTCAGTCAATCTGTATTCTTGTTGCTCTACAGATTTTCTATAAAATTTCACGTCATACTTGAGGTGCCAGACTTCATGTATGAAACAGTTTGAGATTCTAACACTAAAAGTATTGTGTGGTTTTCCAATGGGGGGCGGCGGGGGGGAGACCAACTTCAGCAGTATTGGTAAAGGTAAAGTCTGAAAGCTGATTTGTGTTGGAGACAGAAGAATTCTCTGTGAAGAGCCCATTTAAAGGCTGTGTTGAACACTGCAGAAGCTAAGAGGTATCACACAGTGGGCATATCAACCTCTTATTCCATATGTGAAATTCACTTCTGTAGATGTTGCCTTGGATAATAAAGGAGACAGTGTCATATAGGTGTGCATGCTATAATATGCAAGATTATAAACCTGCATGGTTTAGCTACATTTGTGAAAGAAATATTTGTCAGAATTTACTCATCTGTTTTCTGTATTTTTTAGAAAGTGTTCTGGTATAGGATTGACAAAAATCTTATACTCAGTAAAATGATCCTGTTGGAATGCTATCTTTTTGGGGGTGTATTTTGATTCCTTCTGGATGAGAATGTTCTGGGAAGATTTTTCAGTATTATGTCATGATCACCTCATCAATTGAATTTTTCACTAACAAAAATCCATAACAAATTCACCATTTTTTAATGAATAAAAGAATGATTTTTCTAGGTTTCTACTAACATCACAAATATATGTTTTAGGGAGGAAAATGTGAGAGCATTTTGATCACATCCTATGCAGATAGTTTTCTGTGAGAGAAAACAATGAACTGTACTCTGTGGGTTTCCAGGCTCATTTTTCAAATGAGTGAGAAAGGAAAGCTCCTCAATAGAGGGAGTTCAGAGATGTTTGATTGATTACTCTGTGTTGCAGGATCTGCCTTCTGAGACTCCAAAGGCTGCTGCTTACTTCATAGGTGTGCTAAGTGAACTGATAATTGCCTCTCTCTCCCTCCCTCTCTCCCCTCTCTCTCTCTCTGTCTTCTCTTCTGGTCTCATAATTTAGAATAGAAGCAGAAACTATCAAAAAGAAAGAATTCTTCTTTTCCCCGTGGTTTCTTTTTTTTTTTTTTTCCCCTCCTACTTTATAAACTCCAGCACTACTTAGTGAAAGTAAAACTTTAAACAGTGCAAATAAGCCACATTTTTAATTTATTTTACTAAATCTATAGTTACTAGGCTTACAAATTGATTAGGTTGGACACCAGAGGTGTCATTATTATCTAAAGTAATTCCAATGTTTACAGGGTACGTTTCTTGCTTGGAGGTCGCCATGGAGAGTTCAAGTTCCTTCCTCCACCTGGATATGCCCCTTGCTTTGAAGCTGTGCTACCAAAAGAGAAGCTGAAAGTAGAGCACAGCCGAGAGTACAAGCAGGATCGTAGCTACACAAGAGACCTTCTTGGTCCCACTATCTCTCTGTCACAAGCAGCTTTTACTCCAGTTCCTGTAGATACTAGCCAGGTATGGAAAATGAAAGATCGCGTTTTAATTTTAAGCACACATATCATAGACCTACATTGTTTCACATTTAATTGAATTTGCAGTTTGTCTCAAACTTGTTTTTTTCTTGAGATTTGGTTGGTATGTTCCATTGCAAGAACTTGAGAAATGGTGTGTAATGTCCTTATACTGCCCCTGGAAATTTAATATATTTCAAATCACAAACATTATAATAAAGAATGTTTTATCCTTAGTACTAGTGTATGCAAAAGAATATTTTAATGTCTGTTCTGATGCTATAAGTTCTTATTAAGGTTTAATCAATATTACCGAAGACCTTGTGTTATGATAAGATTTTACACCACCTTCAGCTCTAAGTCTTTACTAGACTTGCAGGGTGCTGAGAGTGGCATTTGACTCATTGTGGGTAGTAAATGGTATGCGATTTTCGTTTTTTAAAAAAACAGTTGCAAAGAGCAGTAATTTGATACCAAAGAACTCCATCTCTGGGCACAGATAACAGAGGTTCATTTCACACTTGACCAGAGTTTGGGGTGATACAAACCTTGGTACACTGTATACTCAGATTTTATCATATTTACGAACTTGTTCCGGAAAAAATCATGCTAGATTGTTGCCATTATGTGCTAAGTACAGCATTCTACATGTTTCATGTAAGTATTGTTCTGTAACATCAACAGTTAGGGTAACATAATTCACAGCACTGTATATTTGAGGTCTCTGGTTTTTGAGGTGAAACAGGCTTCATTTCAAACTTCAAATGTAGAGTGCTGTGCTGGCCTGACTTCACTTGTCATCTGTCATCTTCACCTGAATATCTTTTTTTTTTTTTTCCTTTTTGTTTTAGTTGGGGTTCAGTTCTCAAATATTTATGTTTGTCTGAAGTGTTTTTCACACTATCTTGGGTTTTGAGATTTATAGCATTTTTTTAAATTGAGAAATAGTTTGGGTTAGAGCAGTGACTAGCCAACTGCCAGAAATATATTCTGGGCCTTTGGAGGTGTTGGCTGTAAAACTGTTTTTCCTTGCTAGTCAAACTGTGGAACTTGTAACTGTTGATCTAAGAATACTTACTTTAGTCAACAAAAATTAAAGGATAATTTAGGTTTAGTTAGGAGATTTGCTTTGCACAAAGATTGTCTGTTATGAAAGTTTGGGTGGCACTGTCAAATTGCATTATTTGTAATAGCCTCTTTCTCTCTTCTCTTTTTAGATTGTTTTGCCTCCTCACCTGGAAAGGATTAGAGAAAAATTAGCCGAGAACATTCATGAACTTTGGGTTATGAATAAGATTGAACTTGGCTGGCAGTATGGACCAGTATGTACCTTCCAACTTAATTTTCTGATAATTACATAGCAGCATTCAACACCTGGATTTTGATTTGCTAATGGAACTGTGTGTTTTTCCATCCTTCCAAAATTAGTAAGGTCTAAAACCCTTTCTACCAGAAGCAGGTGGAAACCAGCAGTGCTTGTGTATTTCAGCACCAAAATTCTGGTATTAAAGCTGTTTGTTGCTGAAATGTGCAGCCAGTGTAACTGCCAGCACAGAAAGCATGTAGTGGGTTTTTCACCTTCTGTTTGTTCTTGGGGCAAAAGGTTTAGATTCCTGGAGGAGTGACCCAGTAACAGCAGTTATTCTTGGTTCTCTTCACAAGTACTGAAGGACATAACTATTTTCAGAAGTCTCACATTTTTTTTTTAATGATTGTTTATAGAAAGCTCAATTTGATCTGCTTTTCTCCTTCCTTCTCTTTATTTCAGGCTTCTGTCTTTAAGTGTTGCACATAGTTACTTTCCTATTTCTTTCTGACTTTTCATGGAGTATGACAGAAAAAAATCCTCATAGCATCTGGCTGTGATACAAAATGCAGTCTATTTTGTTGACTTTTGTTAACTTTTTTAAAATCTATGATTAAAAAAATATATAAAAAACTCATTATCTGGATCCGAAATGATGTTAGTTCTGATGAACTACTGCTGTGAAGAGTATATATAAACATCCAGTCAAAACTAGATGTAAATGTAAAAATATGTATACACATATAGAAACATATGTATTCTATTTTTGTTAATAAATAGATTTTTGGTCCCCTGAGGAACTCAGGTTATAGATGTAATGTAACTGGGCATAAGAATTATATTTGGTGTAGCTTGGATCCATTGCCCCTTGTCCTGTCACTGGCCAACACTGAGAAGAGCCTGGATCCATCCTCCTGATGCTCACCTTTTGCATATTTATAAACATTAACGAGGTCACCCCTCAGTCTCCTCTTTTGCAAAATAAAGAGACCCAGCTCCTTCAGCCTGTTCTCATAAGGAAGATGTTCCAGTCCCTTAATCATCTTGGTGGCCCTGTGCTGGACTCTCTCAAGGAGTTGTGTGTCCTTCTGGAACTGAGTGGCCCTGAACTGGACACAAAATTCCAGGTGCAGTCTCACCAGGGCAGAATACAGGGGGAGGAGAACCTCTCTTGACCTACTAGCCACCCCCCTTCTAATACACCCCAGGATGCCATTGGTCTTCCTGGACAAAAGGGCAGATTGCTGGCTTATAGTCACCCTGCTGTCCACCAGGACC
>VXBZ01008513.1:199437-238175 GCA_013399135.1 Heliornis fulica
AAATGCCTTACTGAGGTCAAGAAGCATCTTACTGGATGCTGTCCTGTGCAGCCTGCTTTAGGTGATCTTGCTCTTTCAGGGGCTTTGGACTAGATGATATCCAGAGGTCCATTACAACCACTATAATTCTCTGATTTAGTATTTCTACTGCATTTTATACATGTAAAAAAAGTAAAATAACAGGCCAATGTACCAAAATTAGGGTCTTTTTCTACCTGGGATTTTTTTTATGTCTGAATATAAGTGGTATTTAGGTGTCACACTTGAAATAACCAGATGTATCTGCATATCTTTGTTTCTATTAAGCTTTGCTGTACGCTGAAAACAAGCCACAAAAATGAAGACTTGGTAGGCATTATGAGTCCTGCCACTTATATAATGTATTTGAAATTATTAGCAGTAGATTTTTTATAGTGTTCAGGAAAAACCAAAAAGAAACACAAAAAAACACTAACAAAAAACCCAACCCAACCCAAACAACCAAAACAAAAAAGAAAACAAACCCAAACCCTCAAAACCCCACCACAAAAAANAGAGAGGCAGGAAGGAAACCTACAAAATAAGTTGAATATATAATAGAAATATTATATATTGTAACTAAAATGAGAAGTGTCACTAAACTAAATTTCATTAACTAATTTTGAGGAAGAGAACTGATATCCAGTTGTAAATTAGCTGTACGCTGATCTAAAATAGTCCTTATTGGAGACTACACTGAATCTTTATTAAAGCAGATTAATATAGGTCTTAGAAAGATGTTTGCAAATAAACATTTTCAGTCTCTGATGAAAAATATTTGTCATTTTAGCTGCTACTGATTTTGATAAAGTAACTTGGAAGTTGAATTGGTTGCATTGCCCAATCAAGGAACAATAATCTCATCAAATGAAGAGAAATGTATATCCCTTGGATTGTAAATAATTTTAAATCCAAAATATAAACAAATGACTGCTGTTCAATTTGATAGCTATTATACTCTTAGATCAAAATGCAAAAGTATGTCAGTTATGTCTCTATGTTATAGAGAAATGTGAGGGGTAGTGTACTGTTCAGCTAGCGCCATAGAAAAACAGAACTGACAAAGATAGATGATAAAAAATAATTTTCAGCTATGTTCATATCCATTCTGTTGGTATTCACATGTAACTACCTCTCAGAAACTAGTTTTGCAGAAAACTGTTTTTCCTTCCCTTGGTCTAACACTTAGTCTTTATGTCCCATAACTTACTATTTTATTTAGGTGTAGTCTTAGATACTGCATGTAGATTTATTGACATGGTGCTAAACCTTTTTAATTTTAAGACATTTAAGTTAAAATATCCAAAGAAAACCTGTTTTATTTATGCAAAATACAGGGTAAAAACCAGTTTAAGTATCATAGATTAGTTTTCTGAAAATCAGGAATTTCATAGTAGTTTATATGCTAGTGACTTATTCTTTTTTAACATCAAATCAAGATCAAACTGTTGAGAACAGATTGTACCCAGTTCAATGGTTCAACTTCCCTGTGAATTTCTGCTTTGGTCTTTTTTTAGCTAAAATAATTTTTAAAAACATCCCATATTCACCAAATGAGTACAGATAAATTTGGAAAAAACAAAATAACAGTTAGACTTCTTATCCCCCGCTGTTAACATTCCGTTTTCTAATAGAATTACCTTGTTGATCTAAACTTGTCAATAATGTTATTTTCCAATAACTTTCTCTTTGCAGCTGTAGAGATTAATATAAACTTTAAGAGTATGATCCATGAAAGATGGACACAAAAGTGTTTTTATATATGGGTTAGAATATAATCTCAACTGAGCAAATGTTACCATTTTTGTTGGCATTTTTTTAGCCAGTATTTGCAAACTCATGTTTTTTTTTTATGAAGCCATGTAGCAAGACATAAGATTTGTAGATCTTGTTAGGTGAGCTCTAGAATGATAAAAATGCCAAGCTGAGATCAGTAGAATGCTCAGTGGTCTCAGTCTCTCAGTCTCTCAGGTTGCCCTTCGTACTTATTGCCAATATTAGACTAAACTGTATAGAAGGTTAAAAATGTTCTTGATCAAATATTTAAATTTTTAAAATATAGGAATTTATAAATTATAGTCTTCAGGACTCTGCTGTCACTGCAGAAAAAGTAAATTAAAGTTCCATTAACTTTTGACTACTGAAGAGTTGCATTCTGATTGTATACTACAGGACATAATAAAGAAACATATTTTCTTAACCTATGTGGTAGATTTATTCTTTATATATTTATTTCGGTAGGGTAAGGACTTCAGTACTATTGATATCAACATATTTATACAAACTGGATGCATAATTCTTCAAACATGGTGCTGAAGATCAGGGTTTTTTTATGACTATGTCAAAACATAAAATAGCATTATTCTTGAACTTCATGTATTTGTTGTGAACATCTGTATCACGAAATTAGCATTTATTCCACTTGAGAACTGCATATCTGAAGTTTATTTGAAAATGCAAATCCTACCCTACTTGAACAGAATGATCATGCTCCGAGAATACAGAATTCTGATTTGAAAAGTTGTTCAGTTTGAGTAATTCTGACATGATCAGCTTTAAACACTATTTTGGACTGGTTTTAAATTTCTTCTAGGTTTTAAGACATATTAACCTTATTTCTTTAATGTCTTTTCAGGTTAGAGATGACAACAAAAGACAACACCCATGCTTAGTGGAGTTCTCAAAATTGCCGGAACAGGAAAGAAATTATAACTTGCAAATGTCACTTGAAACACTGAAGTAAGTTGTTAGAATATCTGAAGATTATATTGAGAATTTCCTAAGGTGTTACAGTTGCCAGAATTATAATTTGACATGTGGATTACAATTTGGCATGTAGGTCAGCATAATATGAAAATTGAGTGTGAAATGAAATGAAAATGTCTTTTCAATATCTGGAATTTTTATCTAGAATTTTTGTGGTAACACTGATCATGAAATGAAAGCTCAGTTTGCATCCCATTTGGAGGAAAGAAACACCACTTCACTTATTTGTCTTGATGCGATTTGGTTTAATTTCTTCTCATTTTCTTTATTTTTACACTTTGGCAATCAGCATTTTTTGGATGTGACTAATGGCAAACTTTCCTTCAGGACCCCTTGCTGCTATTTGTGTCATCGATGCATATTGCCACAAAACAGTAGTAGGCATTTCCTCCTTTTGTGGGTGAGCGGTTAGATGTGTGTGTGTGATGGAAGCTCTCCAGTTGGAATGTTAGAAAATTTCAGTGGGATGTCATTGCTTTTTTTCAAGTAATCTATTTATGTGGCTCACCAAACTACAATTTTTTTTATCTCAGCTTTGTCAATCAAGCAGGTATGAGCTCTTATTTTGCTATGAATGCATTGAAAATCCGTTAGTGTAAGTAATTACTTCCATATGTAGCATTGCATATAGTCAACATGTTAAAATATTTATCATAATGATAAATATCCGGTGGGATATATTATTCTCCAGTCACTGCTATTTGCAATCCATCAAAATCTATTTCTTGTTGAAATATAGTTGCTATTTCCTGTTCAAAGTTTTAAAAAAGAGGATGACTTTATGTGTAATTAATTTCCTGGGAATATTTGTAGCATATTACTAAAAATGTCATGTAAACCGATAGAGTAATAAAATGCTTACACTCGTCATATAAGGACTCTGTGTCTTCATAGTAGAGAGCTAGTTAGAGCACCCCTCCTAAGATTTCTTGTAGTATCCCTCTCTTGTCAACTTCTCTGTATTATTTACTGATCCACCATTCCCACAGTAACTAAATCACTCAGTTAAAATGCATATTTATGACCCTAAATATTAAACAATTATATTTGTGAAACAGATATTTTGTCACTATTTTGAAATAAACTGTTAGGAGGTAAATTGAATTCCGTTGGAGGCAGGAAGATAACTTTGGTTTTGGCTAGAATTTCAAGGAAAGCTTTTGAGGCCCTGTCAACACAGCAGTGTGCTAAGAATCCAAAATATTTTCTTCCTTTCCATCTTGTGAAACTACTAAAGATGATATCGTTGCCTTTCCCTAAAGTTGGATCTTTTGCAAGAATAATCTATATAATGTGACTGGGCATCATAAAGATCATGCTCTCAGAATTAAATGCCCATGTTAGTATTCCACTAAATATTAAACAAAATTTAATAGTCTTTATATGATTACTGGTTGGGCACACTGCTTTTACAAATCTAACCCTGACAAAACAAAGCAAAACAATTTGGATTTATAAACATATAAATCATTGGTTACTTTTATTTTAGTAATTTTATTGCTTATTCTAGAAGAGAGCCTTTTCATTAAATGGATAGTAACCAAAATATAAAGCAATCAGACTTTCTATGGATTTCAAAATTTATATGCTTACTCTGTGCTCAGTCTTCATTTTGTTCTTGAATTGGTTCTTGTTTTCTGAAGTATACAGAAGTATTCTAATTTTGCAATATCACGTTGTATTTATCATAAAGACTATCATTCATGCACTAGAAAAGGAGTGTCTCACTCAACTCATTTCTGCAAACCTGCAAAGGTGGAAAAATTACTGCAATAATCTTTCTAGGTGATACATACTATGAAGACTTGGATAGCATGCTATAGTCTACTAGCAGTCAGCCTCAGTGGGTGGGGGAGAATGCAAAAGCGGGAAAGAAAATGTTATAAAACCTCCCATAGTCATATATATGCTATATCATTTACAGTTTGCATCAACCTGAGTACTGCATGCTTGAAGTAGTTGCAAGACATGAGGAATAACTCTTACTGTCATTGGGTTGGGTTTTTTTTTGGTTTGTTGCTATTTTTGCTTTCAGCTCTACTAGAAGAGAGAGGCAAAAAACCAAGCAACTTCTGAGTTGTATTATCTGACATTTCTTTTCAATATGTGGGGCACTCTGTATATTTTTCAGTATGATTAAGTACTTTTATGAACTATTAAAATGATATATGAGATGTCAAGATTCAGGAATGAGTTACCTGTGAAAATGTCATGGGATTAAAATACGCTCCCTCATACTGGTTCTACACATTTTTATATATATTTTTTAGTTTCATCTTGTGGAGGTTTTTTTATGCTACCTCTTGTGTGGCTGACTTTCTTGTCTCTAACTTTTTACTCTGTTGTGTGATAATTAAGTCTATCAATGTTACACCTGCATTCAGCCACTGCTAGTTTTCTTCTTCAGCTTTGAAGTGTTTAGGGGTCTTTTGGGTTTTACCAGTATGCTATGCCTGGTTATCTTCCTGTGGAGCTCTGATTTGGTTCTTCTGTGTCTGGATGGAGATAATGTAGTGTTTAAATACCCGTCGTGCATTACATCACTACTGCTTTCCACAGTTCTTGCACTTATGCTGGTGATAGCTGCATAAGAGTCATGTGTGATTTATGCCAATTGAAATTTTAAATATTCTTAGGAGATAGTGCGCTTTGCAGAAGCTGGCCACTGAATGTTGATTTCCCTGTATCTCATTTTACCATCTAATTTTAAGCAAGGGTTCATAGACCATAACAGTAGGATTTATTTCATGTAGCTAGCAATAAAACTATGCTGTAAGAATCTCTTGAAATATATGATTCATCTGCCAAGAGAAATACTGCTAGAGCAATATTAAAACACTTTTTTTTGCTCATTCAGTTCAAGAGTAGTAAATACAGTTAAAGCAAGAACAGAAAAATATTGTTTTAACTAGTGACAAGAACAAATGAAACCCTTATTTTCCAGCTTTATTTCATATTGGGGAAACTGGGAATGGAGTCTAAGGACTACATTTTTGATTTCTTCTGCATAATCACTTTCAAAGATATGTTTGTCACCTCAGGTTTTGAAAAACTTCCGAGTTTGAAACTTCTGGGTCTGAATTTTGTTGAGGTTTTCTTTTCATTTCAGTGTCAGCATTGTAGAAATGCACGTAGTCTAAAGAAACCAAGACTTGATAGCCCAGTATTGAACATAAATGCAGGAAAAAATAATTGATGTTACAGATAAATCCTGGAGATGAAGTAGACTTAAGATTTATACTGCTATATAGTGTGACTGTAAAGAAAAGGAGAGGTCTTGGGTAATCAGAAACCTGATTTTTACTGTTGACCCTGTTGTAAGGTTTTGTGGAGAGGGTTCTTTTTTCTGAAATGAGATGCATCTTGCAGAATCAGGCTGGAATGGGCTGCCTGGGTGACTTCTTTGTGGTACAGGACACACTATTGCTGTCTTGAAGCATTTTCTCTGAAGTGGATTAACATACAATGTTCATACTGAGCAGTTTTGGCCTAATGCTTGTCATGCGTTCTGCTGTCATTCCTCTCTTCAGCAGTATGTCCAAAAAGAAAAATCCAGATCCAATTAAAATCTCTCAATAACAGCCTCTCTTTGTAAAGACAGAACAATCTAAGGACATTTCCTGCCTTTTGCTCTTTCAGCAACTTTGGAGAAAGTAACATAACATAAACGGGTTTTGAAACTGAGTCTGAGCATATAAGCAGTCTGAACAAAGTATATAAAGAAGAAATATTTATTTCAAGGGCTGGTAATTTCAACTAATGCTTCATGTAGATGAAATAGACTGTGTGAATGTTTCACTTTGAAATAGTGTGCTCATATTTTTACAAAATTTTTAGGACCATCTAGTGGCATTTTCTTAACGCTATCAGAGGGATTATTACATATTAAAAAAGGCTGATGGTGATCTTTACATATTATATTATTGTATAGTGCCGCTTACATGTACAACAAAAATTCTGAATATAAAAACATTTGCAGTAAATTATCTCTGATTTCTGCATCCTAGAACCCTGCTAGCATTAGGCTGCCATGTTGGAATTGCTGATGAGCATGCTGAAGATAAAGTGAAAAAAATGAAACTTCCAAAGAAGTAAGTTAAAATTCAAATGCATCTTTTATAGGCAGGACCATTTAAGCGAACTGTATTTTACCATTTTTTTTTATTTACATTGTTAGTTTTATTGGTACTTATGAATACATGCATGCATATATGTTTTCAGAAATTTACACACAACTTCACCAATGTCTTTTCTTCTAGAAGTTTATGATCTGATGTTTAGACAAAATTTAGGTTTTCTGTGATTCATTGAAATGTCAGGTATTTGTTGTCCATATTATTTTTGTATATTTATGGAATGTACTGCAGAAACAAATTTTTGCAGTAAATTTATTTTAAGAAATTAAAAATATTTGGTGGTTTTATAAGTTAAAAAGTCTAAATTAAATATGAAAGGAAAAATATTGTTAAAATGAATTTTTTTTAAATGTCTATGATTCATTTTCTCATGTAAAACAACTCATGCAGGCTGCTCAAAATCTTTAAGTGAGAGAGCAGAGTATGAACTAAGATAATTTGAAAACATATCTGCTATTCTTTCTGTAACTTTAGGTGGTGGCACAAATAAAAATACCATAATAATTGTTATAAATAAATAGCAGATCAATATGTTAACAACAATGTGTTTTCGAAGCAGTTAGATTTATTTGCTTCTTTAAAAAAACTCACACTACTATAAAGCCAGCAGAGATACTGGGCAAGTTAAGACCAGTAAAGTACTCATGAGTAGATGACCAGGCAGGATCTGAAATTTTGGCTACTTGTTTCAACTAGTAACATCAGTTTGTAGCTAAACACTATTGTCCAACATGAATTTGTACGTGCAATATCCTTTTCTTATTTTCCTTAGTGTCCTTTGTTACTTATCCATGATGAGTTTTAATTTGCATCCTGAAACAGGGCATACGTATCCTGTACAACAAAATCATGAGCATCCTTTGACGCCCCTTTTTCTTTGACATTGCTCTTACATCAAAAACAATTGTGGCTATTATTCCTTTCATAAACAGGATGTAAAACTTGTGCAGGGGAGTGTGACAGGAAAGATCGTGGTAATTGCCAGCCTGACAAACGTGTTAATTCACTATTTCCATTACTGACTGTTTTTACTGGTCTCAATGAAGCGACTTCACAGCTACCTGAGGAGAGGTCACCCCAAGGGCAGCTAGCTAGTGTGTGAGAGATAACAGTACAACTGTCAACTGCTTATGTAATTCTGTTATAGAAATTTGCCAATTGGAAACTACACAAATGGGTGATTTGGGATTGATGTTCCTGAATTGTTTTTAGACTTAAACTTTTTTTTTTAATTGGTAATTCTGAAGGAAGGTCCAACCTCGTGTTTATAGATGATAATCTGCCTTAAATACTTGCTTGTTTTCAATTATTGTTTTCAATCAGTAATTTGTGTAAATGGGTTTTAGAATAGTTATCACAGAAGAGAACTAATTAAGATTTGTAAACTACTTGAATATTTTAGAATATAAATGGGGATAAATAGTGTTTCTTTTTCTGGATTTCTCTGTCAGTCCAAATAAAGAAAATGCAAGAAAATGACCAAGTTGTTTAGCAAATAATTAGACAATTATTTAAACTAGCCATTCTTTAAACACCCCAACATGCATAATTTTAGTAAGAGAATGTTCTTGTTTAATTTCCCGTTTTGTTATGATCAAAATAGTGCTTTATCCTGTCATTATGCTGGAGGACAAGTAACTGGGGATATTCAGGGCACGTCCGCTAGCTCCAGCCTGGTCTCTCCTGGGGCCACAGGGAAATGGTTGCCCTGTCCCCTCAGCCTTGGTATCTACCAGGCTTGTTTTCATGCTTTTTTCCTCATTCTGATCTGCTTGTGCAGCAGCTTGTGCCCGAAAAATGTTTACCTCGAGGCCCCACCAGCATGGCTGAGGGGCTTGGCTTCAGCCAGCAGTGGGTCTGTTTCAGAGCTGACTGGATCTGTCTGTGCCCAGCATGGAGCAGACCAGGCCATGTTGTATGAGTTTGTTGTGAATTTTATAAGTCCAGGGAATACTGCACACAGATCCGAATGCATTGCATCCTTTATTAAAGGCTGTTTGATCATAAGTAAAGTGGGAAATGACTATAAGTATTTTGTTGGCAACAACTTGATAAAAGTAAACACTTTGTTCTTAGGAGTGCTAAAATACAGGGGAAGCTCTCTGCTCTGAAGTCATTCTTAAATTTTAAACATTTGCTTCCATGATTTGAAGGGTAGTTAAGCTATGAAGTATTACAAAGTTTTATTAGCAGACCTCATATGTGATCCTGAGTTTGCCATTTAACCTGCTGTCTCTCACATCTCAATATGTGATAAGAATGTATTTTCTTGCTTCAGCAGGAGGTAAAATTTAATAAGTATTGTGAAGAGCCTAGAGGTAGCATTAATAGTGTTTATCTAAGTACACAAGCAACATCTTAATCTACAACTTTAAATCCATAAAACTTCAAAAAGATTTAAAACACATTATTAGTTCAGAAAATGTTGGTAGCTTTCTTTACTAGCAACTTCATTTCATGGAAATAAAGTTAGTTTGAAGCAAAATCAAATGTCAGTGCCTTATTGTTTATGTTCAAAGACAGATTGTTTATATAGCTATCTTGCATGCATGTCCCTTTACTTTGTGTTTTGAATTATTTTTTTTTCTGACTGAAAAGTGATTGCAAGTTCTGTGGGGTTTTTTGGCAGCTACCAGTTGTTGAGTGGATATAAGCCTGCTCCCATGGATCTGAGTTTTATCAAACTGACCCCATCCCAAGAAGCTATGGTGGATAAACTAGCAGAGAATGCTCACAATGTGTGGGCAAGGGACCGTATAAGGCAAGGCTGGACATACGGTATCCAGCAGGTAAGTGCTAGCTTCAATCATGTGAAAAAACACCTATCTATTGAGATATTTCACAGTTAAATTGGAATACTGAGGATACAAAAACAGGAAGAAGCAGCTAATGAATGCAATCCTGCCAGTCAAATAAACCAAAAATACATAATTAAAGCAATCCTGCCAAATCTTCTAGCAGTATGAGACTCTTCTTTTACAAGCGGTATTAAAAATTGGGTGGCATATTCTTGTATGCTAACTAGATCCCAGGGTGAGAAAATTGCATGCAGGAAGCTAATATGCTCTAGTATTTTAGGAAATATAAACATTGACTTTCAGTAGGGGAATCATTTAAATGTTTGCAGTCCTGGGAATTGAATAATTTTGTTTATATAGGAACGTCAGAATGTAAACTTCTAGTAATCACTTTGTTAATATGTTGTATTTCTGGCAGAGGCCATGTTTAACTGAGAATAGTTAATCAGTCTCCAAATTCTAGACCTACTTTAGTGGTTTTGTCTCAGTGAATAGGAATGTTATGTGGTTGACATCACAATGTGTTACAAGGAAGGGGAGAAAAAATATGCATGGTGGATTGTTAACAACAAAACTCAGGGTCTTTGTTATCTTAAGAAAAAAAAAGTCAACTGGATATACAATGAGCTCAGTTTATTATGTTTCAAGGCATCTACTATATAATTTTTCCCCAGGACTCATATTTTCTATTCTTTTTGTGATTCCTTATGAGTCTTATATAGAGAAAGGTGTTTTCACTTCTGTTAACAAATGTGTGGTAGCATATCACAGCGAAATTTTAGGAAATGTCACCCCTTGGGGGGGAGGGAGGGGTGTTTTCATGGTTAAGCACTAGGCATAAGAGATTATTATTTTTGCAGAAATTAGAAACAGCCGTTTTGTAGGTTCATGCTCTGTCCTGTCTACAAACAGGGGGTTTGTTTTTGACAAAAGTTCAAATTATACATTTCAGTTTGGATCATTTCAAATTTTGTTTTTCTAGAAGACTAAAATGCATTGTTTTCAAAGCTTTTGTTTATTAAAAAATAATAATCTGGGTTTATATATTTTTAATTTAGGCACTTAAATTCACCTTATTGCATACATTTATGTGACAAAATATAGACTGCAAAGCACTTCATCATTGTCTGTTACAGTCTCTTACTATAAAGCTCTCATTTTTGGTACTTTGTAATCTGTTTAGGAAATCCGAGTTCTGTAATTTGGTCTAGGCAGACAATAAGCCAATTCTTGTGTTGCAGATTGGGATGTACATAGACACTGAAGATAATTCAGTGTTGATACTATTTCCCAGTTTACAGTGGTATTAAGTTCTCCCCTATTACTGCACCTTTGAGTAAGGGGAGGTGGTCCTTTGCAGTACTGTTAACATTTCTGATTGGATATTGATCATAAGAAGTGTTGGAATTGATGATTCTCTGTTTAGGGTAGAGGGAGCAGATGAATTAATTTTGAACCCACTATTTCAGCCCTGTGTTTATGGAGGCAGTGCCTAATTCATCTCTAGAATGAGTTTGTATGTCTCTAGATGTTAAAAATAAATATTTCTGATACATTAAATAATGTACTCAACAATTTACACTATATCTCCCATATTTTTTATTTTCCTAGAAGCCAGACATTTTCAATACAGGGCCTTGCCAATCGGGAGGTTTGAAATATATGAAAGAGGGGAAATAGCTACAGCTTTGATAGAACCTTGGCATATCCCAAAATTTAATTTAGTTTTGCTATAGAATTTATTGATTAAAATAAAGTTAAAAGGTTTCTGTCATCGAATGCAGATCTTGCTTCCATCAGGAAAATTTAAACCCACAATTCCTATGCAGTGAATAAAGTTTACTATGTCTTGAAGCAATTTAATCCTTTCTATCTGTGTATCTCTGAAAAAAACACAGATAACTTTGCCATAATTATCAGAGTGGATTTGTACTTGAACTGTGTTTTCTGAATTAGATATTCAGTAAGAAAGGCAGTTAAATTATGCTATCAGAGACTTTTCTTCAGTGTTGCTGAATTGGGAATGATAAGCAAAAGATGCAGTGGGAATGTGTGGAGATGAAAAAAAAACTTCTCCTTTACATCTACAGAATGTGTTTATATACTGTATTTATGTATGTTTTCATGTGCCTGTTGATATAGAAGGTTTTGCTTTTAAAGAGGTGTGATGTGATAGTAATAAATCATTACTTTTATTATGGTTTCCAAAAGGCAGTGGAGCTGCCCCAGGCCGATACTTTGTTTAAAAAAATAGAATAAAAATATCGATTAGACAAATGTAGTACAGGATGTAACCAAAAATTAAACACTTCACCTGAATGTTAGAAGAGTCATGAAGTCTGTCTGGTTCTCAGTGCTGTGCCTGGGGAAAGAGTCTGATCTTGCTATTGAATCTAAAATATCATGTCTCTGAAAAGAGAGAGAGTTTTGAGGCTCACTGGGAGAGAACAGAGGGAAAGAGGAGGACTTGGTGATCTGCTCACTGAATGGCTCTCTATTTTATCTACAGACTCTTAAAATACTGTCCTGAGGGCTAACCAGACCTCCCCTAGACTCTCTTCCTAGTAAATGTCCTGCTCACTGGATGACAAAGATTAAATCTGTGTTCACTCATTACAATTTATAATTTGGTACGAGAAACCTCATGGAAAATAGAGGTAGAGTTTCACACCTTTTAATCTTGTAATTACTGAACTGTGCATTACCCATTTTCCATGAGTGTTTCAAAACTTGACACTTATGTCCTTCAAGATATTTAACTAGACAAATAGGAATTAGGTATCTAAATCTATTTTTATGGCCAAGGTCAAGCTGTTATTTAAAGAGGTTGACACTAACTTACACCTGACCCACTAAGTTTTAAAATAAAATAGTAGCCCCTGGTTAGGTTTTTTTTGAGATGTTATAAGCAGTTAGTATGAGTCTGATTTTGACCACCAGATTGTGCTCTGAAAGAGTCTTAGGCAAATATTTCTGCTCTAAACTGTGGCCTGGCTTAGGTATACCAACAGGATTGAACTGTTTTTCCTTACCAAAGACAATTGTGGGTTTGCAAAGAAGAACCTGCAGAATTTAAAAGTAAAAAAGAGCTTAATTTCTTATGAAACTGATCACATTTGGAAACAAGACCACTTAATTGGAGTTTTGCAGTCTTGGGTTGTTCTTCTTTAAACATCTAAGTATTTTCACAGAATCACCGAATATTGGGAGCTGCATATAAAATTGCAGGAAATGCAATAAATTGAGAAGAATGATTTAATATGGTGAGGAAACATCCTATAAAACTCAAGGCTGCTAAAGAATTCCCCCCAAAATTCTTCAATTCTTGGAGTATCTTTATGCAAGGAAACTGAGAAATTTGGGGTTACTTAGCTTGAAGAGAAAGCTCTTGGGGGAAGGTTTGGTTTACTGTTGGGGTGATAGAACTCAGGAACTGTCTTCCCAGAGAAGTTGTGGAGTCTCCACCATGGAAGATATTCAAAACCTCAATGGACGTGGTTCTGAACAACCTGCTGTAGTTAAACCTGCTTTGTGCAGGGAAACTGGACTGGATGATCTCTAAAGCCTCATTTGAACCTCAGATGTTCTGTGAATCTGTGAAGCCTCATGTACATTTGTTTATGTTTTTATAGCTTGTTATAAGAATGTAATGAAAGAAACACTGTATTGTGGAGGTGTGACTATTTTATCCTCACTGGTCACTAGAAAGTATTTATATTGTAACATTAATTCTTTCACATCTATGATATGCTTTACCTAAAAAAACTTTCTCTACCTTTAGTAGTTGAACCAATTTGTCATCATGGACCATATATACGTTTCTGAAGTACACATATCCAGGATTTAGGCATCAGCGTTAGCATGAAAATATGCATATTCACACAGAATCACAGAATATTAGGAGCTGGAAGAGACCTCAAAAGACCATCCAATCCAACTCCCCTGCCCGAGCAGGATCATCTAGAGTAGATCACATGGGAACATGTCCAGATTGGTCTTGAATGTCTCCAGAGAAGGAAACTCCACAACCCCTCTGGGCAGCCTGTTCCAGTAATCAGTCACCCTCAGAGTGAAAAAGTTCCTCCTTATATTAAGATGGAACTTTCTGTGTTCCAATTTGGAACCATTTCCCCTTGTTCTATCACTGGCTTGATTAATTCAAACTGACTGAAGACTTTTGTGTGCTGAGAGGTGCACTGATGTTCACAACATAACAGAGTGGTGCAGTGAATTGTGGTAATTGTTATGCTTTCAGTAGGGGATGGTTGTTAAAGATCATCAAGAACTCGGAAATATTCATGACCTTCAGGAAGGAGTTGAACAAGTTCAGCAGTAAATTTTACTGCTTTATTCTTGGCAAGTTACAGTAGTCTAATGTATGGTTAAAGATGTAAATGATGTCCTTGAAAACTTTCCCACTGATGGCATACCATGTAAAAGCTGCCAAGTTTGAGGTGTTGATGGTGATTTCCTTTTCACACAAGTATTTTCCTTTTTCAAATAATTAAGTTTATTGTCTTCTGGAGAGAAGACAGAGTTCCAAGAGTACTTACAATCTGCAGATAACAAACACCATTCATTACAAGTCAAAGGAAGAGAGCAGAACAGTGAGGTGCTCCTTTTAGGGTGTGGTGACAAGTTGCTTCTCATTTAGCTAACCATAGCTGACCCATAGCAAGCTGCTAGCTGTTGTCCACACTGATACCTGCCTCTGCTTGACTCCAACAATGGGTTTGTTTTCATGGGCTACATTTTGTCATCCCATCACATTGCTGTGACATGTTACAAGTGTAATGACGTGATGCTATGCTGTATAATACCATAAACAGATCTTGCAGGGTGATGAAATATTTTCCTAAGGAAGAGAAGTTTTCAAATATTTAGAAGTAATCACTGGGAAATAGCACAACAGATAAACAGCAATTGTGCTGTGGCTGTACGATGGATTAGACTATGTAGGTCTGTTCCATCGCGACTGCCTCATCATTTTGGAATTATATAATATTGAAAAAATTTAAAGGGATACTGTCAAGTAGTTCATGTGTAAACCATTTCTTTCCCGTTAGAAACTGGTGAGGAAAAAGCCTTCAAATTTCAGATTTTTTTTTTTTTTGTTATAAATCCACTACTGCTTGTCTGGATTTTTTCTTAACAAGAGGTAGCCGCTCTTTGTGCATGACTATACCCGGTATTTTTGTTCTGCTGCTGCAGAGCCAACCAGCCAGCCAGCAGAGGGGGCACAAGTTAACTAATAAATCCTGTTCCCAGAACTGTGCTGACAGCTGTGATGACACTGATCACAAACAAGTAAGTATTTTTCAGTAGTGCAGACTCAATGTATCTTATGGCTCCATGAAAGGAGCAGAAGGAACGGAACAGGTAGGAAAAAAATAGATGTTTCTTCTTAAAAGGATGTATTTAACAGCAAGGGGTAAGTGGAAAAACAAGTGCAAAATCAGTATGAAAATACTTGACAGTGTCCCTTTAAGGGAGAACTTTGTTGCCCACAGGTTGGTCTTCTCTGAATTGGTGAAATGGTAAATGATCAAAGAAAGATAAGGGAGACAGCATAAGACATCACTACTTGATCAGGAGTTGGACTTCTCAGACTTCCTAGTGCTGCAATGCAAGAGAGGCACTGCTTTGCAAATTCAGAGTGAGGAAATGCAGACGCATGGGAAAAATCACAAGTTGAAACCTTGTCACTTATTTTGTCATTAAATATATATGAAAAGGCATCTTGTCCTTGTAAAAAAGCAACAACTTATGTTACTTCACTTTCATGTTTTGCATTATTTATACTCATATTTTAGTTCCTCCTATTTACAATCAGGGCACGTTTTGCCTGACGTTCTATACGGGTGCATGGCTCCATGAAGCTGATAGAAGCTGTACACATGTTCCCAAGGATGTTTATGCTTCTAAGGACAGAACTCAGCTGCTAGTATGCTGGGTTAGGAGCACAACTTCTACTTTGCGTGGATACGTTTAGGGTGTTTGTTAACGTTGACAAGAATATGGCTTTGCAAAGATTTTATTGTGCATTCCAGTATTAATGACTCTTGAATCTTGAAACTGCTTATGTAGTAAAGCCCAATTTATAATTACATTTTTCCTTTTCCCCTTATAAAATCATTTTAAATTTTAATGGTTTGCGGTTAAACATGAGCTGCCATGATAAATGCAAAAACGCTACACCTCTGGATAGCGAGATATGAAATGTACAGTTTAGGTAAGTGATCCCGTTCCAGTATATCTGCAGCACACACTCAGATGACGGGCCATGAACTCGGTCTCTGACAGTGTTGCTGGCAAGCTCACTAGTAGCATCTGTTACGGCAATTGCTCAGAAATCTTTGTGGGAGTACAAGATCCACAGATGTGGCAGCAAGCAGAATCAGTTCATGTGTGCGAAACAAGTGTTTTCTAATGGTGCAGATTAAGCTAGGAAAACAACAGCATATCTGCCTTTAATATATGCTGAAATACATTTGCTTTGTGATTGTCATTTAACAGCCTTGGTTATGAGAACAAAATCATTCCCCTACCACACAGAATATGTATCTGTACAGCTCTAGCACTTTAAATCACAATGCGTATGATCCCATTACATTATTATCCTTGTTTTCCTGCACTCTTCCTGATCTTGTTTTCTATTTTTCAGTCTTTTCCTGTCTGGCTTTTTGATAGGCACTTATTTATGTATGTTTCTGGTGTCTTTTTGTTCCTTTTAGTCTAGCGATCTGTGCTGTTTCTGAACTTCTCAGAGCTTTGGGAAGGCCCAGGAGTGCACAGGTTTGCGGTATCACATTTATGGGTCTGAAAACTGTATTATTCTTTATCATTTCAGATGTCTCAGAGTTTTATATGAGGCTTTATTTTTTTGTTAGTGAATTCTTTCTGAAGAGAACAGCTTTATTACACACACTGTTATCTTTTAATTGGTTCTTCTTTTAGAGCTGCCAATGGCATTTGACTGTGTTTTTCTATGTTGTTGTAGATAATATGGACGCTTCTCTTGCTTTGTTTTTACTCATATAGGATATCTGTCTATGCAAGTTGCAGGACCAGAAGCTAGACCCAGTGCCCTAAATCATTTATTCACATGTCAGATGCTCACTGAATGAATGAATACAGTACTGAACCTCTTGGCTCCCAGTGTCTTTCCTCAGTGAAATATTTTGCAGCAGTGTTATCTTCCTGTAGTGAAAGTTTTTAAAATTCTTGTTCATATTAGTTGGTGTGTTTAGGTATTTTTTTCTGTAGTTATTTTCTATTAGTTTTAAGAACTATATTAATTTAGTGCCATTCTTGACCAATTACCTCCTATTTAAAATCCATTTATACCCTGTAAATAAATGTGTGACAATTCAAATAATTCTTTATCTGTCATTTGCTGTATATAGCAAAATCTTTAGTGTACACGTGATAAAGTAATACCGACTTCTTATGGTCAATGTTACATCACTCAAATTAAATATCATTAGTAGTAGTTTCTTCCATTTATAGTCAGGGCATGTTCTGCCAGGCCTTCCATCTTTTTATGGTTGCAAAAATTTCTTATCTAAATTCTAAATGACTGGTACACTCTTTTCGTACCTTAACTGAATACAAAGTTGTGTAATAAAATACTTTGTCGCTTTTTTTTTAATGTTTTCATCTCTGTGATGTAATATTCTGGATTCAAAACAAAGAATTATATAAACTTTATGTCTGCTACCCAGTTCAAACCATTTGAACCATAATCTTGTCAAAAAGCCTAAATATTTATGCTTTCTGTCTTCTGGAAGAGACGTGCTTTTCTTTTTCTTTCAAATGACTTGTTTTAAAGGTAGTTGCTAGACAAACTATACCAAGCACAGTCTTCTAAGGAACCATTAGGCTGTCAAGCATGGAAAACTTCTGGCAAAAATTTAAAAACTTAGGCTGGGTTTTTCTTCTTTAACAGTTTATACTACAAAACAATAACTTTTCTATAGTGAATAGGAAAATTAAGTCTATGTACGAATTGCAAATGTATTAAATAAAAATTACCACTCTTAGCTAATCAGTTTTCTTGTTGACTTGATTGTGACTGTGCAAAACTTAATCACTGTATAGGATCATTCTCTTGATTAGCTACACTGAAACCACAGAGGTGCTGGAGATCGTTAGTACAAAAACTTATATTGAGTGTAACAGTAACATTGTTTAATTTAGCAATAAGTAAAATATGCAGAATTTAGATAGACAAATCATATTAAAAGAAAAATCCCTTCTCATATCCATAGTTAAAGGAATAGCCAATCTTGAATAGGTTGAAAAAGTCACAATATTAAATAAAATTACACCCAAGGAAAATAATCTTTCAAAAAGACTTCTTGAATACTTACAGTTTCTTTGTCTTCCCACTCCCCATATCCTTCTTTCCCCCTCTTCCCTCCTGCCCCTCCCCCAATTTTGTGCTTAGGCTTTTTAAAAAGCATATAAACTATATTTAATAATCATATATTATTTTCAGCTGATTGCCTGTATGTTAATATATATTAATAGTTGCCATGACAATTACCAGTGAATTAGTCTAACTGTACATCATGAATAAGAAGTTATATAATTTTTCCAAAGTTCTATTTCATATTTTTAAAGACTGTATTTTTAAATATCTTGTGGACATACAGTGTTTCAGAGGAAATTTCTCTTTTTATGTACTTTTCAAGACAAATAATTAAACCCACGGTGTTTCATCTCTGATGAGATTACATTAATATTCTTATTTCTGCTAATAATCCCTTTTGATGTTTACTTCATTTGTTGGGTCCATTCTGTTTTGGAAGCATCCCTTTTCCACATCTACTGAATTAAACATAGGAAAAGGGGGATGTTAACTTAAATGTTTGAGATAAATATGAAAAGTAGTCCCCTGAAATGGTTTTTGAGTTGGCCCTGTCACTTTCCTTCCCACTGAACATAGCTAGAGCTGATACGGTGTAGTAATTTATGTCCCCAGAAATGCATTATCTCTAACTTTGTTGGCCCTTTTAGCACATAGGTGATGCTTGTCCTATAGTATACCCTCTCCTGGAAGGATCAATGGTAGGACCAGATTTCATCAAGCACTGGTTATTAACTGTGCTTTAATATTTTCCATAATAAGGCAAAAGGCAGATAGACTTGTATCCAAGCATTTAAAGGACAACAGAAATGCCTGCAAGTATTTGTCAGAATATATGTTCTTTTCTGTGTTGCTTTTCTGCAAGCAAAGGCAGAATGAAAACCACATACATGCTTAAAAGTAGAACTCTAATGCTATAAAAGCAGTAAGATACTTTTCTTTGTAGGCATTGTTCTAAAATAATAGACATTATTTTTGCACTTCTTAGTAAGTCTGACCAATCATTAAATCCTCCAAGTGCCTTTGGTATTTGTACCTCTGAAAAAAAACAGCAAGTGTTTTTTAAATATGTCCAATCTTTTAGCTTTTTTTGTTTGTTTGTTGGTTTGTTTGTTTGTTTGTTTTTTTTTTAAGTAAGATATTGGGAATAACCTCAAGAGTTCTTGGTATTGTGGCTCTCATTGCCAGAAAATGCCAACAAGATGTGAGAAGAAAATATAGACAAGAAAACAATTCTATTAGTCACTGAAAATTATTTTAGCTGTAAAAATAATCCAGTTAAGCAATGCTTTCAAGTAAGATAATTTTGCACTAGAGGAAAACCTAATCCAAGTTGTGTTAATGAACCTAAAAAACATAGATTAAACATTATTAATACCTTAATTTCAGTATTTGACTTAGTAAGGCCCAAGTTTATTATCTATTTTAATATTAATTAATTTTGGACACATTACTAATGTTTTTGTTAGTTGTATTTTATTCTTTTATTTAGATCTTGTTTATTCTTTAGGGTTTACATCTTTTTGTGCTGTAATTAAAAAGCACACATATTTGTGATACAACCTTCTTGTTATGGTAGCTGCTTCATAAACAGTGTACTAAATATAATCCCTTTGAATTTTCAGTGTTATATTGTTATCCTATCCTGTAAATTTGATGGAAAATGAAAGCAGGCATAAGCCACAAGGTTTTTGTTTATTTGTGCATTACTTGCTTTTTTAGTAAATTCAGTGTTGTTCTGAGTTTCTAGAGTGTTACAACCTCTTTGAATCATTGCTGTAATTATAGTTTCATGATTTCAGCTGGTATAAGTAGTAAGATTTATACTGCAGCAATAGCATAATCTTGTCTTTAAGACAAATCACAGTTTCTGAAATTTAAATTGATTTTCATACTTATGCAGGATGTGAAAAATCGACGAAATCCTCGCCTTGTACCTTATGCTCTTTTGGATGATCGGACAAAGAAGTCAAACAAAGACAGTCTTCGGGAAGCAGTCCGCACCCTTCTAGGCTATGGTTACAACCTGGAAGCTCCTGACCAAGATCATGGTAATTAATTTCATAGCATAACAGACATAACCATTCTGCAACTGCTTGCAGTGCTACAAGCTACAGATGAGGTGCTCAGGGATATGGTTTAGGAGAGAACAGGTACAGTTGGGTCTTAAAGGTCTTTTCCAACCTAGTCATTCTGTGATATTCTGGAAGTTCCTGTGGAAATATGGATTAGTTGAATCAAAACTCAAACTTACCTCTTTATCTCAGCAAAACGTGGAAAATTTTACAAATGTGTCTAAACTTTATCCTATCAATATATTGATTGATAAATTATTATTTTTCCTACTCTATATAGCGATAATATTGTTAGATTTTGACCTCCTTAGGCCATAGACCTTCAGAAAATAATTTTGCAGAAGATCTAAGACATACCAAATTGTGCACTGGGAACCTGTCATTTTCAATTTCGTTCCAAAGCATATGCATGCTCTGATCGCCAGTTGTTATGAGAGGCTGTTATTAAATTACACTTTTAGATGTGAGGCAGAGCTAATGTCATGAGTTCATAACAATGCTGTCTTGCTGATAGGGCAGAACAATGTTTTCTAGTGGAGTAGATTGTGTTGTTTGCAAAATGTTTGCAATTGTGTTGTTTGCAAAACTGTTCAGCCTGCCTATGCCTAGGTTAAAGCTGCTGCATAATCTTGTGATTTCTTCCCCTCCCACTGTGGGAAGGAGATGTTGCGTAGAAAGAGCAAGCAAGGCTTCTGCTTAGTTTTGAGAGGGTAGGTTTGTTGGTATGGGAAGCTTTTGCTTCTTGTGAGCATAAAGGGGCTCTCTAGTGATGTAGGGTGAGAGGGCGAAGAAAGCACACTCATTTTCCACAATCTCCTCCAAATCCCACTGAACAATATTAATTCCTTCATTTACAGCTCTGGGAACCATGTTCCACTGCCTTTCCTTGGGAATGAACTGCTTGAAATTATTTGTTTTTTCCTTACAATGCAGGGATCCTTGAGCCAATTCTCTGCTTGGACTTACTAATGAAATCCTAGCAACACAATTGCAAACCTTGCATCTGAAAGGTATTGTGAATTCTGTTGCAAAATCCCTAGAGGAAAGGACTTTCAGATCAGTGACCTACAAACTGGTCTTCCTTAGACAAAGACTGGAATTGCATTCAGAAAAAACATTTTTATACTCAGTTTGGGGATTTGGATTTTACAGTTGATAAGTCTTTTAAGTTTTGAGGTGCTTGAAATGTACCATAAGGATCGTCTTTCATCACCCAGTCTGTACTGGTATCAAAAGGATTTAGAGCCCTCTAGTGGTGTTCTGCATCTCCATCCATTAATTTTATTTTATATATCAATTTACAAGGCAGCAAGAAAACTAGAAAATACGAGAGAATACAGTAGTTGAGAAAGTTCAAGGAAGAAAGATCTAGGGTTTGTTTCAACATTGCTTCTTGTGCTTTATGAAACAGTTTTCATCATTTCAGAATGTGATTTTTGTAATTTCAGTCTTTCTTATGTTTGGAATTGATAATAAGACCTTGGAAAGAAGTATCAGAAACAGACTGTAGGACTGTGTAACAAGTAAGGAACACTGAGTGAGAGTTATATGTACTTACCATGCAAGGCTATTTTAGTGTAAGATAATACATAAAATGCGTACAGGGCAGCTCAGTGAGGGAAAACTCACTATGTACTGATGTAAAATATTGAAGGAAAGCAGAAAAAAGATAGGATTAAAAGTGTTTAAAAGGATGCTAGGAAATGCCATATCCAAGACACTAAGTAGGCTCATGAGCATTAGTATTCAAGTTGTATTAATGACTTAAATGTATACAGTTTTTTGGAACATTTTCCATGGGTAGTAGGTGAATGCCGCGTGTAGATGAATTGAGGCAGTATGTCCTGCAAGGAGGGAAAGAAGAAAATTGGAGAGGAAGGTATGTCTAAGATTTGTGGTTTTGTGAATGACAGAAACAAAAGCACATTTCTTTTGGAACAGATTCAACTAAAAAGGATGATGGGATAACACGGGAAGAGAGTGGAAGTGGGAGCAAAGCAGCAGGAAAACCCAGAAGAAAACTGGAGTGAATAGATTGGAAGTTGGATATGAGCTTAGAGATTTAAGTTCGAAAATTTATTGCTTGTTAGTTGTCAAAGGAAAAAGGAGGAGCTTTACTTCTGTGTACTTCTCCCCTTAAACATCTTCTCTCATACATTCCACAAATGTGATAAAGGAGAAATGTGAGCTATAACCTCAGCTCACATAACAGACAAACAGAGCAGACAATAACATGTTTACATTGTTACCCTTCCTTTGAGGTTTCATTTCTCCTCTTTCTCTGAAGCAGACCAAAAACAAATGAGCTTCCATTTTTACTTTAGTATTTTTATGCCATTATTCTTTCGTGGAATAAGAGCATTGGTCAATACATTTAGAAGGAGTAAGTTAAATGTGTTAAAGTTTAGACTGTTAGAATTTAGACTGAGGACGCTAGCCCTGTAACTGCACTCAAACTTCTAAGTTGTCTCTCTTTCCTTGCCTAGTAGCATTGTAGAGTTATTTCAGAAAGATACCTGAGTGTGCTGAGTCTCCAGAATGGTCAAGGTTGCTCTCCCCATGAAACTGCTCTTCAGGCACTTGCTCCTTTTCATGCCCGTGCTCAAAGAGATTCCTTTGCCTTTTGTTTCTACTGCCTTCATTTTGTCAGTGGTTGAATACTGTACTTTCTACGTTTAGTTTTGCGTTTGGTGTTTTTTCTTTACTTTTTTTTTAAATTTTTAAACCTTGCAGCCATGAGACTGGACGTGTGCAGTGGCATAATGGAAAAATTCAGGATCTTCCGCACAGAAAAGACTTATGCAGTGAAGTCTGGAAAGTGGTACTTTGAGTTTGAGGCAGTTACTGCAGGAGACATGAGAGTAGGCTGGACCAGGCCGGGTTGCCTGCCAGATCAGGAACTTGGCTCAGATGAAGAAGCTTTTGCTTTTGACGGCTTTAAGGTTTGTACGTTTTTCTTTAATTATATGACTGATTGCAAAACTTTTAATTTTGTGTCTAATTCCAAGTGTCATTGCATTAATTGCCCTGTTTTCTTTTAATTGTGTTTTATGAGATCATGTCTTAGGTGGAATAAGGAGGTTTAACGTCACCTGAAAAAATAATTAACAAGATTTGGTATTTTATATTTTTTTCACAGCTTCACAGTACTTGTACAGTATTTATAATGCATTTGAAATACAAGTGACTTACTTAAATTCAAATTACTGGAAGAGCTGTAATTAACTATGAATGATTTCTTGAAATTTGTACTCTGTTGTTCTCTCTACAAGACATAAAATTGAGTAATAAATATGGTTATCATTAGGACTATTTCAGATAGGTTTTGATATAAGTGTTTTCTATGAATATAAAAGGCACAAAGAGTATACCAATGGTTTTGTGGAAATACAGTTTAGAGTAAGTGAAGTATGATAGAACCAGTAATTTGTGCTCAAATTTAACTCTACGTAAGAACACAGAATCACCATTCTGTGACTCTGATTCTGTGATAAGATAATGACAGATTGAAATCTAGTAGTAAAAATGTGCAGGAAAAAAAGCTATTTTATACATTACTGATTTTCATCAGTATAGATTACATGACATATTAATTATTTATTTCAGTAAGAGGGCAAGTGCAGCCGCTACACAAACCATAATTCCCATTAAGTGTACTGTTGACTTATGTAAAAATAGTGAAATCACTCTCTCAAGTTGTATTTTATGTGGTTGTAATATAATTTTTTTTCTCAGTCTTGTTTTACATGAGAAGATCCCTTAAAAAGAGAACTGAAAGGTTGTTTTTAGTAAAATATCTGATTGGCTGAAGTAAACTACTCAGGTCCTGTGTCTTTACTAGAATAGCTGTGTAGTATTTTGCTTTCGGATTTGACCTTTAGGTCTCAATCAACAAAGCTATTTTGTTGTCTTTGATTTTGATGGATTCTCTACTTAGTTGGAGTAAGGTTTTTGACCTTCAGGACACACAAAGAGGCTCTTTTGTTGGATTTTCAGGTTTGGTGCAGGGATAAAAATCTAGTTATGATGAAATATGTAGATAGACATTTTGTTTTTAATACTGCTTGGTTTTGTGTGTTACAATAGTTCTTTATAGATGTGAATTTATTTGAATTCCAATCCCAGCCCCTGTCCAAAGCCTTTGCAGTCTTTGACTTGAAGGTTAGTCATATAAATAATTAATCATGCCCTCAGCTACCCTGGAGTCTGTTGGACACTGGGCGGTCTTGTTGCACCCACAGATTTATTCTCTTCCTTCCAAAATCTGTTAGAGCAGGAAGTTTATTTTTTGCATAACGTTGTTATGAGTTATACTTAAGGAAACAACAAAGTTTGTTTGGAAGCAATGAATTTATAGGCTAATAGATTAAGTAAAAGCAATTGCTTAGAAAAGTTTGTGAAGTAGCTATTTAACATGGTAATTGATAGCCTAATATTTTCATTATAAGCTTTTCTTGGGGCTTCTGCAGAAAAATAAGCTATGCTCTTGTTACTAAAATGTTGAAATAGGAATTCTCCCTGTTAGCTCACTTAGGAATGTTTTACAGCCCTGATGTGAGGGCTGCTTGCAGAAAGATAATTATTGGATTTTCATTTTCAAAGTCAACTTGGAGTACTCACAGGCATTGTTTTGTAATGATATGCTGTGAAAGTGTTAATTTTAGTGCTGTCTTAATTGAGACGACTAATTATTATGTGTACCATTAAGGGAGAGAGGAACACATATATTGTCACTATTACTCTGAAATTCTTTAAAATCCTTTTCAGGCGCAGCGGTGGCATCAAGGTAATGAGCATTTTGGTCGCTCTTGGTTGGCAGGAGATGTTGTTGGATGTATGGTTGACATGAATGAACACACTATGATGTTCACCTTGAACGGTGAAATCCTGCTTGATGACTCGGGTTCTGAACTTGCATTCAAGGACTTTGAGGTTGGGGATGGTAAGTAATGTTAAATTGCTGTTGCCCATTTTTTTGCTCCAACTTTCCTGTACTGTGCTGTGCTGCTTGTCTTTCTCTTCCCTGTGTCATGTCATCCCTCCCTGCCCCCTGCCACATTTAGGAGCTCTACCCCTTATCTTTGTCTCGATTTGATTAGTATCAAACCTTTGGAAAGGAGTTGTGTGAGGATGAGGCAAAGCCTTTTTCTGTGGTGAAGCTTGCAGCCATCTTTAGTGATCAAACATTTTGACTATTTTGCAGAGGTTGCAAAGTCATCACCTTCAGTATTTCCTCTCTGCTGCAGGTCACCACAATATATAACAGAACCATAGAATGGTTTGGGTTGGAAGGGATCATAGAATCACAGAATTGTAGGGGTTGGAAGGGACCTCGAGAAATCGAGTCCACCCCCCTGCCAAAGCAGGTTCTTTGAAGATCATCTAGTCCGAGCTGAGGATAGGGGTAGGAACATCAAGTTTTATCTAGATCATTTGCTGAAACACTACCAATTTTCTGTCAAATTAGTGAGAACATATGATAGGGAGTTTAAGCCAGCTTTAAGGTTTTTTATTAGCTCTGGGATGAGATACAATACCTGATCCAGGATAAAGCCAGCTGGTACAAAGTTAGCTTCCAAGATTTTTCAGTGAATTTTAAATCAGCAGATGGAATTTTGTGCCTGTTGAGGTGTTCTTGGTGCTGCGTTCTGAGTCTACAAGCAGGTTTTGGTTTGCTATGATGCTGTAGCTTACAAGATTACAAAAGATGTCAAGGTTTATGAGGTTGTGTGAAGTGCCACATTAATTCTATATCACAAAAGTGGTTTTGGCTTTTTTTTCTTTATAAATTTATTTATATACATGTGTGCCTATAGGTACATAGAAGGGAATGAAATGTCATTAATGTAGATAGCTGCCTACAATTTCTGAACTATGGTAATGTAAAAAAGACATTTCAAGCTTTAAGCTTTCCCTTTCATTTGTTCTATGTATTCTGTCATATATACTGCACATCTTTTTAAATAGTGCATCTGTATTTGAGAAATAAAGTTAATTTTTTTTAGCAGTTAAATCTGGAAGTGCTACTTCTGTCTCACTGATCCCTATTCCCAGGGAAAGTATGATTCTTATATCTCTTATGAGTTCTCTGCTTGGATTTTAACCACTTTCATCTGGACTTCAGAGGATTTTGCTTCCAAGAGTGCTTTGGGAGAATAATTTATTTATTTTTTGATAGTTTTTATGCCATACCATAGGAATTAGGAATAATTTGATTTCACTTAAAATGAAATTGTCACTCGTTTTCTACACTCATACTTGTTATTTTTACTGCCTTCATATTTCCTTAGATACTGTAAAATATACACATAATGAAGACAAGGCATGGGTGAGTTGTTTTACTGTTAATGGTATAGGCATAAAATCATACTGGTGCCATTTCATTATAGTGTTTTTCCAGTTTTTAGGCAGTATAATCCCACCGAGGGATGCAGGATTCTGAGAGAAACTGTAACCTGTTTGACTGCTATTTTGATTTGAAGTTGATGAAATCGCAGTTGTGTAGTTTTCATGGTACTTGTTTCTAGCTGTGGGCTCAGATTTAGAGAGACAGCAGTTGAGTCTGGAGCGGCTGAAGTAGTTCCCGGCTTGGCATGGAGTCCAGAGACCTTGGAAACCATGTCAAAGACTTAATGTCAGTGTCAGGCTTGTCAGATTTTCACAATATCACATTAATTCACATTAAGTTCTTCTAGTTCTGTGTTTATAGAAAAGAGTTTGATTTTTAACTAGCATCTATTCTGATTTCAAAGCAATGTTCTGGTAGATCTCAACAATGTCAGATCGATATTTATAAATATTATGGATATTTAATATACAACTGGGGAGGGCCTCTCTATATGTATGTGTATGAAATGTCCAAATTAAATATGACTTGTTTTGAGTTTTAATTTTTTGCAAGCTGGCATTAGTCTCAATTGAGAATGTGAAGGCTTTTCTGCAGGCCACTTCTCCAAGTGAATTGCCTGCTCCAGGTGATCCTGCTCTGGCAGAAGGGTTGGACTGGATGACCTCTGCATGTCCCTTCCAACCCCTGCCGTTCTGTCAGTCTGTAATTGTGTGCATGCCATGTGCTGCAGCAGAAAGAGACCTTTTGCTTTAAAAAAAAAGAGAGAATTTCTGGTCATGGCTCAGTGTCCTGCTTTAATGGATGCAGTCTGACTATAAATAAAACCTGTAGTTTTAATTTACTTGGGAACAGTGAAAAGGAAATGTGGTTATCTGCCAGCTTACTAATAAGGCTCATGTGCTGCATCTTAGGTTGTACTGCCAACCAGAGGAGTTCTTTGTGATTGTGACAGCCTAATTTATTTGTGAGATGCCATTTCAGTATTAAATTGTTAGACATAATTGCATATTATTATACATCTGTGTAAGAGAAAATTTTACACTCCTACCCAGGGAGGTGGTTGAGTCCCCATCTCTTGAGGTGTTTAAAAGACGGGTAGATGCAGTGCTTGAGGACATGGTCTAAGGGTAGACTTGGTGGCAGTAGGTTAATGGTTGGACTGGATGATCTTAGGGGTCTTTTCCAGCCTTAAAAAATTCTATGATTCTATATGGACAAGTATACTATGCAAATCAAGTATTGTTTTATCAACTCACAATCTCTGTGAGCATGAACTGTTTGTAGTGAGTATTTGACAAATTACGTCAGGAAGCTCATCTTGTATTCTCAAAAGTAGGGAACATTATTAGAACTATTCCATCTAAAATGATTGTATACTGATTTAGAGAAGGGTACAAAAATTTAATTTTTATAGCATAGTAAGTCATGTAACTGGCACACTACCACACTACTAGATGAGATGCCATATTGTTACCAGTTACCAAAGAACCCTGGAACATCTTAATGACAATATACCATTGGAAACTCAGTGCAGAATTTCACCAGAGGTGGGAATAGTGCTTCCAGGATTAGGACTAGAACTGGTATTTATACTCATACCGAGCAACAGTTACTGTATAGTTATGACTACTTGCAGGAGTTAGCTACATGTACAGTACCATTGTGAAATTTTATGGGAGAGAGAGATTGTCCTATTCTGTATTGGCTACAGTTACAGGGTTGACAGCAAGCACTAGATTGAGTAAAACCATTGATGACAATTTTACCTGCGTAGGAGTTTTGATCTGGGTTTCTTTGTTTTCTCTCAGGGAATCTTACAAATACTCATTTGGATTTTAATTGTGTGTAAAATATTTGCTCTGTGTTTCTAGGCAAATACAACACTATTTGTAGCAAAAGATTATATAGGTCACAGTTTTGTTTCAACAGCAGTTGAAAGCAAATGCCTGTGGATACATGTCAGAACAGGATAAGCAGATAGTCATACAGTCTCCCCAGCCTTCAGTGATTTCTGGTCCAGGAGCTTTCTGAGGCAAACGTAATATGTTGGTATTGATTAGCCCTGATGGTTTGTTAGCAGATTTTTTATTTGCTTTTTTGTTTTGTTTTGGTTTTGGATGGGTTGGAGGGTTTTTTTGTTTTCTTTTTTGTTTTGGTTTGGGGTTTTGTGTATGTGTGTGTGGGGTGTCTCTCACATGAAGGTATCTCACACATTTTGAATCAATAGGATTCATGCATTCGTGATACTACATGACAGAGAAATCCACAGCATTACTGTGAGGTGCATAAGGAAGTTCCTCCTTTTGTTTTGAAGCTTGCTGCCAAATAGTTTTGATCATAATTTTGGTTATGAAAGACATTGAAAAATAATTTACTGTTCATCATCTCTATGCTGTTCATAATGGAGGCATATATCATACTCCTTAATAATTTTTCTTTTGAGGCTGACCTAATTTCATTAATTTTTGCAGTAAGAAAACAGTTTCATTTGTGTTGACTGTTTTCATATCTATTATGCCCTTTATGAGACGTGGAAAGCAAAGCTCTTCACAAGATTCTAAACATGGGGCCACACAGCCTGGAAACATCTGAAAATGTTTTACATCAGTAAGAATTGGATATTAAATGGTGAAGTGATTGAGACAGACAAAGCATATGCTTTAGGCTGCACATATCTTTGTAGTTTATAGCAATCCTTATGTCATTTTTGCTGTCACAACTGTTTCTGTAAAAAAACATTCTTAAACAAATTGATGTCTGTACAAAATTGTTACTGTTCTTGAATGAGAAGCTTAGAATGTTAAGGTTACTGAAAATAAAATTTTAATTTTTGGCTTTGCAAAACTTTTGCAACAGCTTATGGATTCCTTTAACTCACCAGAAAGCCTAGTAAATTCTTGCTATTAAAGCTGCTAGGCTTTTCCACAGGATATATCTATATGTGAAATATAAATTTCCTAGTCGTTTCTAGTGTTTTATAATAAGATTTTGTTTGATTTAGTGCTGAAAAACACTCATTATAATTGTCATTCACACTAGCAGAATGTACATAAATCATGTCAAAATTTTCTGTGTTATCTGAGAAGCTGATGCTGTGTGATTTGACTGCCTTGATATGAAGATAAAAATCTAGACTTGAACTTACAACTAATAGTGCATGTTCTTAAATTTATTATGCTCAATATACATAAACATGATAACCAATCTTGTGTATCTATAAAAAACTCTTCAAAAGGTGGTACTGAAGCTTGATCTTTTACCTGGTGAGCAGTCATTCCTGTAGATGGTGCCCTAGAGTTACCTTTTGTCTATTAAAAATTTGACTTGAACATATAGTCTGTATTTAAAATTTTTATTCTGGGCAGCCTGAAGAAAATTGAGGAATGAGTTGTATTTTGTCATTAGACCTTTTAATACCTGGCACATTCACTTGAATTGGAATCACAGAATCATAGAACTGTAGGGTTGGAAGGGACTTCAAGAGGTCATCAAGTCCAAACCCCTGCCAAGGCAGGTTCCCTAGAGCAGGTCATACAGGTTGGCATCCAGGATCCTTAAACAGAGCTTCCTATTTCTTGTTGATACAAAAGAAAAAATTTTGTTAGTAGAAAAGTCAAATGAATCTACAAAGCAGTTAATGGCTGTGGAAATTAAAAATCAGGATGAAAGGTACAGAAGAAATAAGAGTTTTTTAGGTTTTTAGGCTGTGGTGCTAAACCTGGAGGGGGGGGATCAAAGTAAAATTTATTATTATTTTTTTTAAATTGCAAAAGAATTAGAGGTTCCCTGTGCTACTGAAAGATTAAGAAAGCAGATGTGAAACATATAAATGGGAAGCTGATTCAAAACCAAAATGAAGAAAAACGCAGCCTGAACCCAAAGTATTGCAAGTTTCAAAATTCTATGATTAAAAAGAAATAATTAATTTTAAATGTTAATGTACAATGTGTATTTGGTGTGTATTTGTAATTTTTTTTCACAGCTATAGCTGTATGGACAAGCACTATATTACTTTTAAAGTAGCTTTAGATGTTGCCTCTAAATACCATGTCTAACAGAATTTTAAGAGGAATTTCAAATGTAGTAAGAATTGGAGTAAAATTGACAACACTCTACCAGCTTATCAGGCAGATTTACCAAGAACTGTTTCTTACACTCCTTGAAGTACTCAGATTTCTCTGAAGTAAATTCAGTGTTGCATGAACAGACCCATGGCTATTAGCTTTTTATTTCAGAATGATGCTGGAGATACAGCACTCAGTGACATGCAAGAGATGATGGTATTGAAGTTTGCTTGTATTTATACTGTCTGGTTTGGGGATTTTAAAAGTATATATATATTTCCAAATGATTTTAAATTTGATTATGGAAGAGATCAGTTCTCTGGTGTTCATGATGTACAACACGCATGTTCTTTCATGTTTTTAGGATTTCTACCTGTGTGCAGCCTTGGCCCTTCTCAAGTGGGAAGAATGAATTTTGGAAAAGATGTCAGCACTCTAAAATACTTCACTATCTGTGGCTTACAGGAAGGGTATGAACCCTTTGCTGTTAATACAAACAGAGACATCACCATTTGGCTGAGTAAAAGGCTCCCTCAGTTTCTACCAGTGCCACAAAATCACGAACATATTGAGGTTTGTGGTTCTATTACAATGTTTCTAACCACTTCCACGAGTATGTTTGAATTATGTTTCTACTTTTTTACTTCTAGTCAAGATTTTTAGTATTATATGTGGACCCAATCCTGGATGAACCTTGCACTTGTTACAAATTTCCTATATTCAGTGGAGTTGCAAATAATGCAGTTATTTGGTTGACGGTATTTCTTTTATCTGTCGTGTCTAAACATGAGATTCTACAAGATGCCCTCATTAAGAACTCCTTGTTCTGTGACAAATCTGTAAACAACTTCCAGAAGTTGGGCATTTCTGCATAACGTGTTCTGCTGCACACAATTTGTGAAGTGATTTTTCCATAACTAATTGGTTTTGATTTTAATAAATATTTATTAGCCATTGTGCCAACACTTATGTCCCAATCACTTCTGCATCTTGATGGAACTGAATTCATGCCTTGTAAATCTACCATTAAATACTTCTGAAATGATGGAATAAGAACTCATCAATCATGGATGTTTATTCTATAAATATGAANGAAGAGCATCAGCTTCAAAACAACTACATCTTTACATTTGAATAGGTGATGAGAATTGATGGCACGATAGACAGCTGCCCCTGCCTGAAGGTCACACAGAAGTCCTTTGGTTCACAGAACAGTAAAACAGACGTCATGTTTTTTCGATTAAGCATGCCCATTGAATGTGCTGAGGTGTTCTCCAGATCAGCTGCAGGAGGGTTACCGGGCTCTGGTGTTTTCAGCCCAAAGAATGACTTGGAGGATTACGATGCTGATTCTGATTTTGAGGTTCTAATGAAAACTGCTCATGGTCATCTCATTCCTGACCGGACAGAAAGAGAAAAAGATGCCACAAAACCAGAGTTAAACAACCATAAAGACTATGTTCAAGAAAAACCTTCACGTCTTAAACAAAGGTTAGTAGCATATTTTGCTTGCTTCTTGCTTAAGGTCCCATGTTCCTCCATAGTGACGTAGGTGTTTAACAGACTGATAAGTTTTTAAGTTACCTGAGTATATTCAGAAGTTATTTGAAAAGTACATAGTTTAAGCTCAGAATTTATTTAAGTGCTTGTAAAAATGAGCTTGTCTTCTTGAAAATTTATGGTGTTTTTAACTAGATGAATGCAATAAACTGGTATTATGTATTAATAACGTAATAAATATATTTAGGGATAGGGTATCAATGTAAAATTCCTTTCTGTATATATATGTTTATATATTGAGCTTTTCATATAGACTTTGGTTTTACTTATTTTATTACAGATTTATGCTCAGAAGGACAAAACCAGATTATAGCACGAGTCACTCAGCACGGCTTACTGAGGATGTGCTAGCAGATGATAGGGATGACTATGATTATTTGATGCAAACTTCCACGGTATTGTAACATAGTATTGGTATTTTAGCTGTTTGCTTTTCCTTTTCTTTCTGTTTTTTAATTTTTAATAACTACACTTTTTTTTTTCCTCTAAGAGTGACAGAACTGGTGTAATTTTCAGGCAAAATTTTTAATTTAAATGTCTGTAGTTGTTTTATACTATTCAAGTTGAGACCACTATGTTCCTTTTATTTTTGGTTGATTGTCAATTTCCAATAGAAAGCCATAAATTAATAGAATACATTTTTGAAACTACTATTCAGAGATCCATAGGAGTTGGAAGGGACCTCTGGAGATCATCTAGTCCAAACCCCCTGCAAGAACAGGATTACCTAGAGCACATTGCACAGGATTTCAACCAGACTGGTCTTGAATATCTCCAGAAGAGACTTCAAAACCTTTCTGGGCAATATCAATAACAGCAAACATAAGAAGAAGAGTTAATATATCTACAATAATGCAGGGAAACAGTAGGGAAAAGTGTATTAAACTAATAGGTTAATGCTCAGCACCATTTTAAACCATCTACGCAAACTTTACTCAACATATATTTCATGGAATTTCCAGTGAAAGTTTTGTGCAAGTTTTGTGCATCTTTCTCTGTCAAGATCACACTCTTCAATGTTCAATAGAAAAAATGCTTCTCTTTTGGGTGTATTCTCCTCTTTCTAAAATATAGTAGATACTAGAAACTGAGCCATCTACACCATAAAAATTTTAGTTGCAGTAAAAAAACAGCTTACAGTGCTATGATGCAGTTTCTTACAATACAAGCCTATATGCTGTATATTCAATATTTTCCATTATTTGTTTAGATTTACATATTTTGTTATGGATTTCACTTGAACAATCTACTTCTGTGTAGATTACATATTTTCAGATTTTAGAGCAGCAAAGTAATTCTGAATCTAAGTGATGCATTGGAAACCAAATATTAACATTTAGTGATGTTATTTTTTTTCCTTACAGTACTATTACTCAGTGAGAATATTTCCTGGTCAAGAACCTGCTAATGTCTGGGTAGGCTGGATTACATCTGACTTTCATCAGTATGACACAAGCTTTGACTTGGACAGAGTTCGTACTGTTACGGTTACACTGGGAGATGAAAAAGGGAAGGTTCACGAGAGGTTGGTTAATTTTTTTTTTAAAGACACATATTTTATACCCATAAAAGCAACCGACAATTTATAAACTGTAAGTCCACCTGGTTTAAAGTTTAATGGGTTGGTGGGAAAAAAAAATAGGGAAAATGTAACCACATATTCTTTCATGTGAAAAAACAGTAGAGTAATGTCTAATCAAATCAATACGCACTGAAAAGTAAAATAGCACAGCTTTTGTATATAATCCTGTAAATACTGACTTCTGAACTGCTACAAAGTTGAGCAAAATACCTTGTAGTAATTTTGGGACTTTTTGCTTCTGAGCAGACCAAAAATAGTGCAACAGCTTAACACTGAATGACTTAAAACATTAACTTGCTAAGTTAGTTTTATCTCTTGGAATTTTGCAAAGGATTTGAGCTTGATCATATTTTGTCATCTTCACGTTTTTTTTTCAGTTATAAATTCTAGCTTCCATTTAATTTTGACATTGATTTTGGTGGGATTTGCTGTTTTCAGCTGCAAAGCTCTGTTGGTTGTAGCCATACAAAGTTATTCTTATTCCACTAAGTAAGATTTCCATACCATCCATAAATAAATTTGTCTTTTGATATTCAGTATAAAACGCAGCAACTGCTATATGGTGTGCGCAGGAGAGAGCATGAGCCCTGGGCAAGGACGTAATAACAATGGTCTAGAGATTGGTTGCTTGGTTGACGCTGCCAGTGGCCTGCTGACCTTCACAGCTAATGGAAAGGAATTAGGCACGTACTATCAGGTGAGTTCTTTTTGATAATGTCTTCCAGTGAGAAGGGGGAGAACTGAATCCTCAGACTGCATCTACCTAGAAACTTTTGTACAAGATTAGAAAAAACTGTCACTGTGATGACAGTGAATTTTTTTTTTCCCTCCTATTTGGATGTCTGGGGTTTTATTCAAAGGCTTATTAACTATCAACGCAGATATTAGGTGGGTTTCTTTTAAAGTGTAATAGTGTTCTGCATCTTCAATGGTTATATATTTGTGTATCTTTAATTTAGGTTGAACCCAGTACAAAGCTGTTTCCTGCTGTATTTGCTCAAGCCACAAGTCCCAATGTTTTCCAGTTTGAGTTGGGAAGAATAAAGGTAAATCATGCTTGGTTTATTGCAGGGGGGATTTTGCTCATTTGCTGCCTGCAATAGCATTGGGCACATTTTTATGAATCCAAGGGCTTGAACTATTGCTATATTTTTTGTGTGTGTGTATCAGTTTTGAATACTTCATGTATTTAAAATACTGTATGGTGGATGAAAAGGCTTGTAGCTGATTAGAATTGGCATAGGATACTGCAATATCCTGTTGAATTTTCTGAATCTTATCCTTCACAATGGAACTAAATCACTGGGCTTAGTAAGGAAAATCTCCTGCTATATAGACAGGACATAGATGACCAGTGTATCTGTGAATTAGGCTAAGGTTTTAAAATAGTTTTAAATTCCCTTCAAACAGTACACTCATGAAACAAGCTGAATTTCCTTCTTAGGATGCATGAATGTAATTATTAAAAAAATAATTATTTAAAAAAATTTGCTATGGACAATGGTGTCTTGCTGTGCACCTGCCAGAAGTTTCCAGTTAGTTTTACAAACTACTGAAATGTTGATTTCTTGTTGCACTGTACTATGTGTTGAATGCATTTAAAAAAATATAAAATCACATATTAATTATTTTGTTAAAAATGACGTGAGTAATTGTCTGCTATGTTGGAATTTTCCAGAATGTAATGCCATTATCTGCTGGCTTATTTAAAAGTGAACACAAAAACCCAGTCTCTCAATGTCCTCCACGTCTCCATGTCCAATTTCTGACTCATGTGCTTTGGAGCAGAGTGCCAAACCATTTCTTGAAGGTTGATGTCTCTCGAATCAGTGAACGTCAAGGCTGGATGATACAATGCCTGAATCCTTTGCAGTTCATGGCCCTTCATATTCCTGAAGAAAACAGGTTGATAATTTGTGTGTTGAAGTATATCAGTATATATAAATTTGGATTATGAAGCTAGACATGTAATAAAATTCCTGTAAGAAAAGCCCAAGGACTTCTCTCTATAACAAATGTAAATTATGACAGTGTGTTTTGGTTTTGCTATTGTTAAAAATTAATCTTGTTTTTCAATATTTTAAAAATCTGCTGCTTTCTGTTATTTTTCCAACCTCTCATAATTTCTCTCTGAACTATTTAATAATATATAGGTTTTGAATAAAAATGAAAGGAAATGTGTTTATAAATTGTTATAGATAAACTGTAAGATAAACAAAGATTTTTAATAGAGATTTTAAAAGATTTTTGGATAATCTAATTATTCCATTATTTTAATTTTCAAAATTTAACAATTGAAGAAATTTAACTCTGTAACAATTTCCTTGTTACCCAGATGTCTCAACATTTTGTCAATGCCCAAACTGAAAATAAAATCACTGAAAAATTAGGGAAGAATTTTAATCAAAACCCTCTGCCTCCAAAACCTCTGCAAGTTAACTGGTTATTCTGTTGCCATTTTACAACCCCAGATCTATAAACAATGATATAATTATCTCAACCTATATTCGTTTTAAAACCTTCATCTTTCAGCTACACAAATTCTTGTTCGCAGTATGAGAAAATGTTCTGTGTTAAGTAAATAATTTTGATTTTTCCTCACTGAAAGAAGAAACTTGAAGTTTTTTCCTAATTGAAGTTTGATATTGAAGTTCTCGATTCTTAGGTTGACAGTGTTTCTCGCATTAAAGCTTAAAAGTGGAAAAGGTTTGTCTGTAGAGAGGTTATTGCACCAGTGTTATCCTTAGGGACAGTTTTTAATTCCTCCACTTAAGTAAGTTTTTGCATTGATACAGAATTCATTATATTGTTGTGGTTTCTTTTTTCTCCACAGAACGATCGATATTTTAGAACTGACAGAACAAGAAGAATTGCTGAAATTTCATTACCACACCCTCCGATTATATTCAGCTGTTTGTGCTTTAGGCAACAACCGAGTTGCCCATGCTATGTGTAGCCACGTCGATGAATCTCAGCTCCTGTATGCTATTGAGAATAAATATATGCCAGGATTATTGCGTGCAGGGTATTATGACTTACTCATTGACATCCATCTCAATACCTATGCAACTGCCAGGTTAATGATGAATAATGAATTTATAGTTCCAATGACTGATGAGACCAAGAGTATTACGTTGTTTCCTGATGAAAACAAAAAACATGGCCTCCCTGGTATAGGACTTAGCACTTCTTTAAGGCCAAGAATGCAGTTCTCCTCCCCAAGTTTTGTAAGCATTAGCAGTGAATGCTTTCAGTTCAGTCCTGAATTCCCTCTGGAAATTTTAAAGGCCAAAACCATAGAGATGCTGACTGAAGCTGTTCAGGAGGGCAGCCTCCATGTCAGAGATCCAGTTGGAGGTTCTACAGAATTTCTGTTTGTCCCTCTCATCAAGCTGTTTTATACCCTCCTAATTATGGGAATCTTCCACAATGCGGATCTGAAACACATCTTGCAGTTGATTGAGCCCCGGGTCTTCAAAGAAGCAATGAACCAGGAGGATGAAATTGATTTCTCAGAGAAGGAGCTGAGTTCAGATGAGCATAAGTTGGAAGAGGGAGAGGAAGAAACCAGAGGGAAGAAAGTGCCAAAGGAAGGACTCCTTCAGATGAAACTTCCGGAACCTGTTAAATTACAGGTAATAATACTGCTGTAATAGCGGTTGTTCCCATTTCTTCACAGATACCTTTTTTCTTCACTTGGTAATTTCTCTTTCAAGGAATACAGTGTTTTCATGTTCATTAAATTCAGGAGTAATTTCCTTATGAGAAACAACAAGATTTAATATCTTTTGGATGATATAAACTTGCTCACAACAGATCAAAACCCTGTTGTTTCATCAAGTAGAATTTCTTTCTCAATGATATCAACAGGTAATTCTTCATTCCTATGGATCCAAACAGAAAAAAAAAAATCCTTAGAAGGAAAGAGTAAATCCAGTCTCTTACAAATACAATAAATCTCATACCTTTTGAATGTATGAGCCACAGAATTCTGTTACAGATGCTAGGTATTTCTGTTGTAGTGTTACTTCACGCATAGTAAATGACAACATTAAAGATTTCACTCATTTTTTTGCTAGTAACTGCTGCTGTAAGGTATCCAAACTATTTGCATAGAATATGAAAGATATTTCTTAGTTTGCCAACTCTTCTTTCTCCTACAATACTGTTTCTTAGATGTGCCATCTACTCCAGTATCTGTGTGATTGCCAAGTACGACACCGAATAGAAGCCATTGTAGCGTTTTCGGATGATTTTGTGGCGAAGCTTCAAGACAATCAGCGCTTCCGGTACAATGAAGTGATGCAGGCCTTGAACATGTCAGCTGCCCTGACAGCTAGGAAAACAAAAGAGTTTCGATCTCCACCTCAGGAGCAGGTATGGCCTACAATAGAAAATTAATTTTTTGTTGTGATTTATGAGTGGCAGAGTTCTGTTTGATTTCCATTTTTAGCTTTCGGAGATCAGTTGTATTTGTCTTTCCTTTGTTGTCTTTAAGATTAATATGCTGTTGAATTTCAAAGATGATAAAGCTGATTGTCCTTGCCCAGAAGAAATTCGGGACCAACTCTTGGATTTCCATGAAGACTTAATGACACATTGTGGTAAGTCTTGTTACTGAACATTTTTATGTTGTGGATTAGACCCAGCTGGCAACTAAGCTCCATGCAACCACTCATGCCCCAGTGGGATGGCAGAGAATCAGAAGAAAAAGGTAAAACTTGTGGGTTTGTAAGCAACGCAACCCCCTCCTTCTCCCCTCCCCCCTTTTTTCCTTATGTCATTTTTTGGGACCCTGCCTGTTTTAGTTTGACAATTGTGTCATGATCACTTCAAAGAAGAGCATGGCTGCATTGTGTTGCTAAATTCGCTGTAGGTTTTGGTGGACTACAGTTAGGCCCATCATAAAGCCTCTGTTCTCCAGGTTGACAAACCCAGTTCCTTCATCCTGTTCTTATAGGATAAGCTCTACTCTGATGAGTTTCCTGCCCTTGGGTGTGTTTTCTCCTTCCCCCCCCC